>JAWWMK010000040.1:15972349-16006610 GCA_035047105.1 Galeopsomyia nigrocyanea
GTGTGTGTGTGTGTGTGTGTGTGTGTGTGTGTGTGTGTGTGTGTGTGTGTGTGTGTGTGTGTGTGTGTGTGTGTTGCAACGGTGCGAACGCGAGGTTGATGAACCCTTTTAATTCGAAAATTTGTCGATGACGCTCGTACGAGGCGAGAGAGGGAGCGAGAAAATTGCTATCGAGTTTTTCTACCGGCAAAGTGCAAAAAAAATAAAATAAAATAAAATAAAAAAAAAGAGGGAAGAGAGCAGATGGTGCGAACTCGATCATTTTTCTCAGGGAGTAATTTATTCCCAATGCCTGATGAGTCCCATTGTGAGGTGGCGAGGCTTTGTCTCCTTAGGTGTACTGCCGCCTGAATGAGAGTGAGTCTAGAGGGTGGAGCGCCGGCAACGTCTTACAATGCGACGAGGTGTTGAAAAGGGTTGCCTCGCTCTCTCGAAACCATGGGAAGGAATATGTAACGAGTTTTTTTTTCCTTCTAACTTTGTACTTTTCGAAGAGGGAAGGAGAGGGAGAGAGAGAGAGAGAGAGAGAGAAAATTATATATGTGTATTCAAAGTCGAACGATATCGTTTTACGGCCTTGGAAGAGGCATCGGGCGGCGGCTTACGTAATAACGATGCCTCATCTCTCGCAACCCCCGTTCAACCCTTTCTAAGTCGTTACAAGTCGAGTCGTTGATTCTCCGACACTTAACGCGAATGGCATCTTTGTAGAGTATACCGAACACGAGGGAGAGAGAGAGAGTTGTTTCTTTTTTTGGATGGGTAGTAATGACGTTTAGACGAGGAATGAGCTGTTAATTGTAATCTCTACCCATCCAATTTTCAAATTATTTTTTTTGCACGGTTATGACGTTTTAATGACGCTGAATAATTATTTTTGGCAGATTTCCTTCGAAATTTTATCACGAAATTCATCGATAATTTTAATTCACTCACGGGTATTCGTGCGGCAAATTTATAATATTTCGCAGAATGAGATCAAAAATTACTAATGTCATGTACTTTGAAATTTTAAAGGTAACCTGTCTAACGCAATGAATCATATTTTATGAAATCTTGAACTTATCTATTTTACACATAATGAAAGAAATTAAAATTATACAATTCAACGAATCCAAGCGCTACTTTAAAAAGAACTCGCATTGAATATTCATGCGAACTTTAAAAAAGATCTCGTAAGAAAAAAAAAGGTCGCGCCCCGTGAATTTTTAAAATACACGTCCATTAATTGGGCCACCGAAGGAGAAGAGGAAGGTAGTAGCCGCGTCGTCAATCGATTAGCTCGCAAAGTAGCGTCGCAGATTTTATTTTTTTTCCCTTCTTCTTCAACCCTTTTTTTTCCCCCATCTAACCCTTGGTGAATTTCAAATATCGGGGCTTCGCGTAACGACGTCGCCCGCCGAAAACAGACATCGCTCAAAGGGATGAGGAAGTGCCCCGCGGGTCGAGGAAAGGAGAAGGAAAGTCGTCGTCGTCGTATTCGCGACTCGGGTCATTAGGCGGTGGCAGCGGGCAGCAGTATACCGCGGATGAGTAACGGTCGAATGAAAAAAAAAGGCGCCTCGGCGCCAAAAATTAATGTCTCAGAAATGAATACGTCTCTTTTACGATTTTTCATCGCGAGCCATTTGTCCGCGCGATCGCTGATTAATATCCGTGTCCTTAAGAAGAAGAAAAAATCAGATTATACCACTGACATTAAACGTATTTTCATTTCAACTTAGCGCGACATGATCTATAATAATATTACGCGTTATTTATAAATTCATTTTTCACTGACTTTGGCAAATATTCGACCTCCGGAAGGAATTTTTTTAGCGATCAAAGTGCATTACATAGTTATCAGCGTTACGTAATTTTTTTTCTCGTCGCTCTTATCGGAAGTCTTATCAGAAAAGCTCATTCGCGAGCTAAGATCGCTTAATTATCCACGCCGCGGAAAAGTATCTCGAGCTCTATAAACATCGACTCGAAATAAATTTGGCTCGAGCGACGGGGGTTAATTAAGAAAGAGAGTCTCGAGCTTCCCACACACATACACATACACACGTATACTATCACCGTTGATGGTAATAACAGCGCGAGAGGATCCATCACCCGCCGAGTGACGCTTTATATATGTACGTGTTTCTTTAAGATTGATCATCCCTTTCTTTTCTCTTTTTTCCTTGTCTGTTCTGTATAACGAAGAATGCCGCGCTCGCGACCTTGCGCCATTGCACGATTGTATATACCACCTCGTGACCCCGAGTGTTTTGTGTCTTATTCTTCTTCTTCTTCGTCGTTTTTTTTTTGTGCCTTCGAGCGGACTGATCGATAAGGTGCAGTCTTGACTTTCTTCAATTAGCATTCGTATAAAAGCTTGCGGCGAAAGTACATTTCAAAAGTTTTCAAGTGGAAACAAGGAAATAATGGATATTTTCAAACTGTAAAGTTTATAAAGGTTATCAATTTTTTCGAAGACATTAGATAAATTGTAATTACGAAAAGAGAGACATAGCTATTTCCCTACTCATTTTCTCTCGGTTTATAGATAACACGAGCGAGACTTGGTATTATAGTCGCGACTTATTCTATACACACACATACACATACACGCATTCGAGGCTAAAAGTCACGCCGATAAAATTCCGCATCTCGCGTGAATTTGCATAAGACTTTGTGTGTGTTCATATATGTGTATGTGTCGATCGTTCGCCGTGAGTCATATTCTCACGGAGCTGTACTAATTAAAATTATTTCGCGCGTTGCGTGTCAAGAAGTTTGAATCAAGATTAAATTAAATGAATTACGTCGAATCGACGAAGAAAAACTGGACCATCGAACGAAAGAGAAAAAAAAAGTTGCGCATAATTAATTCTTACACAAATTTATCTTGGCAACCCACATTTCTTACTCGAACCTTTTTGCTCACTGCGAGAGGAGAGTATAGCTAGAGCGTGACGCGTGGATGCCGATGGCCGCCTTCGTATAGTTTCCTCTCATTCGCACTCTCGTTTAATTAATAATAACTTTCTTTGGCGCGAGCTAGCGCCGCCTGTTATTTAACTTTATGGTTTGTTAAAGCTCCGCTGACAGTTACAGGTGATATATTATATCGTGTGTGTGTTGACTTTTTCAAATGAGCTTGCGGTATGTCGCGGAATAATGAGCGTGTTCGCTATAAATTCGTTGTACTTGTTGTTATAGTTTACTGTATCGATTTTTATTATATAAATAACGGTTGCGCAATATTATTTGTTTTATATCGATAAATAATACTATATATAATACTAGATAATTGTATCTCGTAATTATCTAAAAATCGATACGTATAATATACGACTTCTGTTCTTATCGAAAATACTCGAAATTATAATCAACTCTTTCAATATTTCATGCGTTCAATAGAAAATAACGTTTAATCAATCAGAAAGTCAATCCTTCCCACAAAAAATCGTTAGGAAACATCTCCCACGGCAACAAAACACGCGAATCGTTAATCGTCAGCATCGAAGCCCACCACCGGTAAACTAATCGCCGCGTACAAAATAGCAAAAAAAAAAAAGTTTTATAAAGGAAGACCGGATTCACGCGCTTTGAAACATTGTATATGTATCTATACACACGTGTGCAGATAGAAAACGCTGCGAGGAGAAAGACTCTCTCGTCGACGACTACTCCCACACACACGTACGTACGGTACGTACGTCGGCTAGAAAGTCCACCTAAGAGATGGAAATCTATATCTTATTTTACTGCCTTGGCTGCGCGCAGTGCTGCCTGCCTGGAAGTAAGCGCGAGCTCAATATTCCACGCGGGAAACCGGTGATAAAGGCGCCGCGCTTATAAATCTCGTCTTGCGGCCTCCCGCTACATACACATACACACACTCACTCGCACACACTTGAGAGAGGCCGATAAGTGTTTTTCTTTTCTTAGCTTTGGCGAAAGCTTGCGTGAGTATGCGTTCTCGAGCTTGCAAGCTTGCTGTGAATATTATTTTTATTTTGTTAAAAAAAAAATGGAAATTCTGTATCGGTAAAATGAAAATAAATGTGGAATAATTTCTATTACGGATATTGAAAGTCACTCCAGTCGATTGTTTACAACGTCTCGAAAGTACACTAACGTATCTCTCACATACACACACACTCACACACACGTAAGAGATGTTTAACCTACTGACCGGCTACGAGCGTCTGCGAGCCGATAAAAGACACGGCTATAAGTCGATTAGAAAGTCGCTCGACGATGCCACTCCACATTTTAATCTAATGAAAAGCCTCGACGCGCGCGCCGGAACATGTATTTTAGCGAGCATGTTGAGATCCACGCGCGCGAATATAACAAGTGCCATAAATACGCGAACTAGAGAACTTATCAATGTATGTACCGCAGTATATCCCTTTCTTTTTTCTTTTATTTTTTGGTTGTTGGTTGGGAAATTTTAACGGCGCGCCGCGAGCTCTTTGCACTCGCCAAAGATTTTATTGATCGTTAATCGATGATTGACACCTCAAGCACTTTGCCGCGCGCACGGGCGCGAGCAGTTGTTGTTGTTGTTTTTTTTTCTTCGTCTTCGGCGTCTGCGAGCGCGAGTTTTACTGTCTTGACGATTTACTGTTTTAAGGGTTGTGTCTATCGGCTTTCGATTATGTCATAAATTATACGAGCGTGAGGAATATTGGCGGCGAGTGTGTATAATTTTTTTCGTTGAATATTTATTGAAAAATTTTCGTTTCAATGTTCACGCGGTGTGACATAAATAATTCACTGTGTGTGTGTGTATCCGATAGTGAGAAATCTTTATCAATGAATGTACCTCGATCATAAAACAATGATTCATCAATCATGTACGAATGAAACGAATAAACGACAAAAAAAAATCCTGCTTTTTCCGCTTGCTGCGATGCGCATATATATACATATGTGGGAAATGAGCGAGTCATCCTTCTTTCTCTACGTGTCTAGCGCGGGCGTGTACTTTATTTAACGTATAGGCAGGCGCACCTTATGGAGAGTTTACTTCCAGGACGAGATAAGCGATCGCTGAGCGCGAGAGAGCAAATTAGCCACAGGAAAGTGGATCGCTATGAGAAAATCCGTTTTGCAAAAAAGAAGCCAGTCTACGTGAACTCCACAATCGTAAATATCGTTGGAAAAAGAAACTTTTTTTCCTCGCTCCTCGTTTTCACTAAATTTCGAGGATCCCCCCTTGTATATAGTGTATACTGCAGAAACTTACACACAGACTATCGATGCACAAGTCACGATAAGATAAGAGAAAGAGAGAAAGAGAGAGAGAGAGAGAGAGACGGCTGTGCGAAAATACAAAAAAAAAAAAAAGAAGTTGCAATGAGACGGTGTCGCGTCCTCCATGGCAACGGTATCTCTCGAGAGCGTTCAGTTCAAACGCGCGCTGTGATAGTCGAGCGATCGATGCGCGAAAATGTTCAATTTATTAATAGAAAAGACACGTGACGATGACAGCTTTATTTCAAGAGTATGGATTTTTCGACGCGCTGAGTAATTATTAATGCGAAACGTGAATTATGCGAGTGACAAATGACTAGTTAATTCGCGATCGTTAAGAATTCAAAGTGGCGATAATCGCGCGAAAAATAATTTTCCTTGCGGCTTATTACAGACTGATAAGTTCCCCGAGGTGGTGCAGAAAGCGTGACTTTTTAAAATCGAAGCTTAATTATTCAGATCCCGACACGACGAAATTGGTAATCGTACGCGAGTGTGTTTCCGATTCGAAAGAAAAAAAAAACAATCTCTAATACCTATAGGACCATGTACAAAAGACTTGACCCTTTCGCCGAAAAAAAACTACACGTAGGCGTACGCTTTGATTGAAACGAGCCCCCCAAAGTGGAAAGAATAACGTTCGAAAAAAAAAAGTACGGACGAAGCTAGCATACGGCGTGACTAGGTTAAACACACGAACGAATGATCGTTGCGTAATGCCTTGTGCGAGAAACCCTTTATTAGCTCTCTCTCTCTGCTCTGCACTCGGCTATATCATCGCAGAGACGCATAATGAAGTGCGTGTCATGCGCACGGCTACTCGGGCATATCCTCTCTCTCTCTCTCTCTCTCTCTCTCTCTCTCTCTCTCTCTCTCTCTATATATATATATATATATATATATATTTTTTTTTATTCCTTTTACTCGTCGCTCATGCGTTCTGTTTGAGTGGCAGGACGAGCGCGATTGATTAATTTCGACGATGCGATGATGACGATATGAAGGGGGTTAAAAATGAGTATTTTACGATCGCGCGCAAATTCAGCGCCGATGTTTACATTTCGTATTTTTAAAAGTGTTTTTATGTGTACTTTATCATGGCGCATATACACGGAATAAATAAACGCTATACAGCTCAATTAAGCTGCGCGCGCGGGAAAGTGCAGTTTGAAATATGCTGTTATGCGCGGCTGAGTAAACGAGCGCTGATCAATAATTGCAATGTTTATCTGGACGCGACTCGGCGCGAATGCGAAAGAAATTCCATATAGCCGTAATATTCTTTCTGATTCATTGAAAAGGGATAAGCAGCAGCAGCGGCAGAAGCAGTGGAGCTCTTTTTCCGCCGACAAGCAGCACAGCTGCGGATGAAAATGTCACGAATGCGCTCTGCTGCTGCTGCTGCTGCCACTTTGTTTAATCTTTAATTCCGCGCCATTAGCAAGCCATAAAAAGCCAGCAACGACGGACGGACGACGACGACGGCTACCGAGCTCGTTTTGCTTTGATTTTTCTCTTTCTCTCTTTCTCGGCGGCATGAATTCTTAAGACCGGGAAATTAGCGAATTATAAACGGGTGAAGCTCGCGAGACGCGGCCAATTTGCGCGTTCTTTTCATTTTTTACATTTCAACTGCGCGATCTTTTGATGTTTGAATTTTATTTCGCAGATTGCGATGCTATATATATATACAACGAATATAGTATACACCTCATTAATCGATATGTTGAATCTTACTCGACGCCTTCTTATCGAGGAATATAAATATACTGTGTCTCTCGAAGCGATGCATTTTTTTTTCGGTGACGACGACGTTAACTATTCCGCACCACGTTTCTCGCGCGCAGCTGTAATTTTTATTCATGCGACAGCGAAACGGCAATTTTTCTCGGGCATTAAGTGGGCTTTAAAATTGTTCGGTCAATTTCGCGGCGAGAACGTGACGCTTTTTTCAAACGCCGCGGAAAAAGGGGTATAATGTAACGTGGTAGTAGGAGGGAAGGAAAAAAAAACGAGAGAATGAGAACGACATTTGGGGGTCAATGATTTTCCGTTGTAATCAAACTTACATTGCTTATTTTTTGTAATCAACGAATAAATTTCTCTTTATGGCGCGATCGTGCGCTTTTGCGATGATGAAGCGATGGTTTTTTTTAGACTTTCAGCGCGAGGTTGCTCGACCTTATTATTATATCTACGAACTTTTTCTGGTATTTTCACAGAATTAATTTGGGAGCAGAGAGAAAGCGGCATCGGATTATTTTTTTACGCTTCGCGTTTTAAAAATGGAAACAGCCAGCTAAAATAACAATCGACTTTTACGATTGAATTTTCGTAATGGCATTTTAATCAAGTTACATCGGATATAAATGTTCGCTGGATCCACGGGTCCCGCGAGCGAAATCACGTTTGGCCATCGTCGTCATCATCATCATCATCATCGACGCGATGATGATTTCCGAAAGCAATTAAGACTCTTAATGAAATTTTTGCGCTATCTCCTTGCTCTCTCCCTCCCCCCCCCCCTTTTCCTCGCTCTTCAGCGGCTGTCACACACGCAATTACAGAGCGCATCCGAGCGCGTTAAACGTCATTGGCCGAGGCGATGATTGCCTCGCGTCCGTCATCATCATCATCATCAACAAGCCTAACCTCACCCACAACCTCTTCACGTCACCTTCCCCGCACACAACACTCTCTCCCCTGCTGCAACCCACTGCAGTCACAAACACACGTATCTCAATCAACGACATACATCCCGTGCACCCTCTTATATACATATACATACTTTGCACATATGCACCTCCGCTCTCCTACACCCTTCGCCATACATCGGCGGGAAATTTGAATTTCGAATTTTTGATTCGATTTTCATATAATTCCGCAACGTACGCCCTGAAAATTCAATTTCATCTGCCATATCCAGGGGATAATCTCGCGCTTGCATATATAACGCGTGAACGCGCCCGTGTATGCGTGAGTTTCATTATTGAACGTTCGGTAGCGCAATGCAGCGTCAGCAGCGCCACCTCGACGGTATGAGCTTTCGAAAAATTCCCGCGCTTTTTCTTCTCTCTCTCTCTCTCTCTCTCTCTCTCTCACCCCGGATTTTCGCGAGATAGAGTGGGGAGTGCGAGCGACGTTGGGATTGGCCGGGGAATAAGAGAGGAGGGTGGTCTCCCCGACTGTATTTGTCTAGCCGTGTATATCGAGCGGCTATCGATGTCACACACTCGCGTCCATTGTGCGTATGTGTGCGTGTATATGTATATAAGTTTGGGTGCGTGCGGGAGAGAGAGAGAACGAGAGCCCGATAACCCGGGCCAGCGAATTTCGGTTAATGAATTATATATGCGCCTGGGTATATAAACATTATAATGGACGGAAACTGGCTGCTGCTGCTGCTGCTGCCACCAATGCGGGGGAATGCATAGCTACTGCTGTTGCTGCAGCTTTTCGTTGTGTGTGTATATGTGTGGCTACGCGCCGGTCTCTCGAGTGCGCTCTGTCTTTATCGGGCCTCGGATTATTCGCTATACGTTACCGGCCTATGCGAGATTATGCATTATTCGCACATGCATTATATATTTGTTTGCTCTTAATTGCTTTCCGCCATTAATATTCAAAAGCTTTGATCGAATTCGCGCGCGCGAGAGCAGTTCGATCGAACGTTATTCGCGAATAAAACAATCGAATTTTTCTTTTTATTTCTGCGCGTGGGTGTGTAATTAATACGCGAGAGATAGATTGATTCGGAACTGTATTTAACGACAGAAGTGTAAAGCGTTATTACATCGAATGGGTGGGGGGAAGCATCATGAATGATACTTAAAATCTCTACAAGCGTCTATAGCCGAGCATTCGCGGTATTTAGACGTTTACGCTCGGCAATAGGCAATAGAGCTCGTTAACGTAGCTTATAGTTTTGCACAACGACATTAAGCTATTTACTATTGTTGCTGATCTATCAGTAATTTTGTTGGCGACAATGTGCCTTGTTAATAATCTAGGATATCGTCATGATTTACGGAATTTTTAAGTGATTTTTTAAATGCTATTACGTACTTTGCTTTCGATCGAAATGGAACATTATGTAATTAATGCTTCATTTGCCGAACGATAGGATTATTAAATTTCGGTTAGAATTCCAAATTGATTCGTCTATAGATTTCGCATAACGATGATGGAATTTACCGGTACGCGCGTAATCATCGAAATATTTCATAATCAATACCACGCGTGTTCCCATAGCATTTCGATAATCTCGTGAAATATGTGAGCTCGCGAAAATCTCATAAATAACACAAAAAAAAAACTCAAAAACCTCAATGATAAAACAAAAAAAAAACAAAAAAATAAAAATCATATTTTGCATTTAATTACCATATAGCACGCATGGCAGTGGCGTGGCATTCGTCCCTCTCATCTCATAATAAACGAGCTACACGTTGCACGTCGCGCGCATCCAGCGCGCATATAATACGAGCGCGGAGATACAGCAGTAAATCGCTCGCGAGTGCAATTTTGCGCGATTCGGGGGAGGGGAATCAGTGATAGAGGCGCCAAATCGAGATTTCATTGCGGCTACCACGACGACGACGACGACGACGACTCGATCATGATTATTAGCCGTTTTGCGGTTTACCGACTATATCACTTTTTTCTTCTTTTGCCTTATTTCTTTTTTTTTTGCGGTCGTTTGATTCGATTCGCTATTGAAAAACTACTGCGTTGCGATGAAGATTAATAATAATTAAAGATTCGAAGGTATAACGCGCGATAAAACATTATTAATCGAACGAGCGCCATTAGCTTTCCGATTAAATCATAATGCTATAGACGCGCGTGGACTGCCATGCATGCGGGTACATACATTGTTTAAATATCTATTGTATTGCGCCACGAGAGAGAGAGAGAGAGAGAGAGCATAAATACAAACGAACGCACAAGGCACGTTTGTACTCTCGCCGCGGTGCTTTGCACAATTATTAATGTCCAACGCATTTGTGTAATAATAATTAAGCGCAATGCGCATTCCGAAATTCAGCTGCTGCTGCTGCTGCTGGTTGGCTTTTATACCGAGCGTTATTTGCCTCCGGGAATATTTTCGGGGAAAACAAAGAGACTGCGCAAAAGGTGCGAACGAAATTTTGTAAAAAAAATTCAAAAACTACTTTATTTTCCCGGAATTATTGCTTTTTACCGAAATTATTTGGTGCATTGGAAGGATCGATATAGAATTATTAGTATGACCGTCTATAGCAAATGTACACTTTGATCTATGTCACTTAATGAAAATACACGATGCATACGAATGCACTGATAATTACTCGTCTCTCAATATGCAAACGCAAACCAATAAATAAATAGAATAAAATCTTCCAAGCTTCCAAGCCTAAATTACAACGAAAATATCACGAATAACTAATACACCCTTGCGGTGCAATGTAGCTATCAAGCGAGCAACGATGCGTGCGACATAATATTCATCGAGGTGACAGAGCCTTCGCTGCCGCTGCTGCAGGGGAGCAAGCTCTAGAGCTTGCGCGTGAAGTAAAGCGAGAGAGAGAGAGCAGCGTTGGCGGCAGCGGCGGCGGCTCTGTAATTGTCGGCCCTAATCGCCCGGAATCGCTTGCCTATGCCCTGCGAAATTGATTTCGCGGTTCCCGCGTGGTAGCCGCTACGTGTACGTGTGTGTGTGTGTGTGTGTAGCTTGGGATGCAAGCCTCTATTAGTGTGCTTCGGCCTATCCAGGCTTCGCGTGATACCGGAGATGATCGCTCGATTCTATTTAGGCTCCTCTGCCGCGCTGCCTTGCCTTCTTTGCTAACCAGCCCTCTCGCACGATCGATATAGATTTTTTTTCGAATTTTTCTTTTTTTATTCTTTTTATGTTACTGTGGGGTTGAAAGTTTCATGTTCGATTAGAAAGTTTTTTTCTGACGTAGGAAAAAAAAAGTTCCCTTTGAAATTCTAATTAATATGCGTCATTGTCATACGAATGTTACATAATATTTAATACTAATTCTACATTCTATTCATCCGTCAACATCATACCGGATTAACCATCGCGCACGAAAAAAAAAATATATACATCACCGTACGAGAATTACTTTTTTTTTCGATCCAACAAATACAAACAGTACACACGCGCGTTTACAACCTATAATAATTCAGTCCTAATCACCATGAGCGCGAAGGACAAGAACAAAAAAAAAAGAATTGGGGAATTCTCGTCCGGGGGCGGGTTATTAATGCAAAGGGTAGTAGTCATTCGGCTGAGATCAATGCGCGCGAGGGTTAACCCTTTTCTTTGCATTCGTCGGCTGGCCCTGTGTGCGCGTGTATTACTGTGCCCGCGCGCACATGCCAAGTGAAACTTAAAAAAAGAGGGATTATTAAAAAAGCATTAAAAATGCTTCGATGCGTTTGATGATACTCTTGGCTGAGTTCTTCTCGAGGGTGGAGTGGGTGGAGGAGAATGGGTAATGCCCCGCGTGGATTAGGAAAAAAAGGGAGGGTTGAAAAGAAATGATTTACGTTAATGAGTGTCCGAAAGTTATATGGGCGAGAACTAAAAGTTGTAATTTCGATTTAATAACGAGCTAGACATTCATAAAAACAATGTTACGAGCAAACCATAAATATATGAAAATTTTCGAAAAACTCAGTAGGACAAATGAAGCAAAAAGTGAATTTTGAATTCACTTGAAAAAAAATTCGAGGCACAAAGCCAAAAAGACACCAAAGAAGCAAATATACAAGTTTAATGCAAATGATTAAAGAAGTATACACAGCGCGCGAGCCAACTATTAAAGAGGGTCGTCGCTAAGTAAAGTTGTTTTTACGGTCGAGGGGGTGGGGGTAGGAAAAGGCAAAAAGAAAGAAAAAAAAAAAGGCCGCGCGCTCGCTCGCTTGATCCGAAAAGATCTTGGTAACTCGCCAGATTAAATACTCGAAATTCCCTTGCGCCGCTACCCTTTTTTATTTATTCTCGCGAGCCGGCCAAAGTGAATTTCTTTCGCGCTCGCGCCAGCTAGAATGAGATTTTCTATATAAGGGTCCGCGCGCGTGCGTTTACTGCCTTCCGGGTGTAATACGTTCTCTTCGCTTGTAATTTCTTTTTGAAGATTTTAAGCCTCACGCTGTCGAGTTGTGTATAGCGATTATTTAATTTACGCCGGGACGGATTAATGTATTTAGATTAATATACGGGCTTTTAATTTATTTTCTCGATGAGTGCAGAAAATTGAATGACAATCATTCACTTAAAATCATTACGCAACAAACATACGTTAGCCGAACTTAACCGAACTCCTTTTGCCTTCGCAAAAGTTACAAGTGTCAAATTCATTGGTTCACAAATAAAAATTTTCACTTAAAATTCTGCAGATATCTCTCACACACACACATACACAGACTTCCATCCAAGAAAAAGAAATTCAGTGCAGGAAGTCCTTAATACCTTCCAAGTGACTACGCTCGCTCATCCCTTAATGAAATTCTTTCTCTCCTTTAAATCCACTCCCGAAAAAAGAAAAAGCGTAGAGAGAGAGAAAAAAAAGGAAGGCTTTATCTCGGGGAAAGGCGCCCGCGGGCGGCTAAAGCTAAATAACGAGATACATCGCGAATGCCTCTCCGGAATATATATACATACAACAACACAAACGCGTTATCAACTTTATCAGCGCACGCAAGCGGATGTCGCCCTTTATCGTGTCGACGACGACGACGACGCTTTTCTTATGTATGTGCTTTATGGCCTTAGAGACTCGACTGTATGTGTAAGTTTTTGACGTTGTTACAAATTTCGCTTTATGCTAATTCTTTTTTTTTATCAAGACGGACGTGCTTCGGAGGGGTGGAATTTTTTAACCGGGCATAATTGCACGGTCTTAGTCAGGGTCGATGATATCGCGGTGGTTGCTAATTTTTACGACGACGATGGGAACTCGATACATTAAATTACTTTTAAAAGACAAACTGCAAGTATCATTACTTTCCGTGAGGTTATGTAGCGAGAAATAGATGTTGAATAGTAAATAAAGTACTGACCGGTATGTAGCCTCGTGTGTTGCTGCACATGGCTGAGCTGCTTGAACCTGCGATCGCAGTAGCTGCACTTGTAGGGCTTCTCGCCCGTGTGGACCCTGATGTGTTGTACGAGCTGATGATTGCTCGAGAATGACTTGAGGCACTGCTGGCACTGATGTGGCTTGACCTCGTTGCCGGTGATCATGCCGCCAGGGCCAACGCCGACGCCGAGGCCACCGCCTAAGCTGCCGAGACCACCGCCGACGCCGCCGACGCCACCGGCACCGGGTCCACCGCGGCTCGCCGCCGCCGCCAACGCGTTCTGCGCCACGCTCATCTCGCGCGCGTGCATCTGCATCGCGTTCTTGTGCATGAAGATCTGCGAGAAGAACTGCCGGGGTTAGTTGGTATGCTGTGCTCTTTCACGAGCACGACTGCGATGGCGATATATTATTCTAATTGTATACACGCAAAAAGGGGAGGATATGCAATGCAATTGTGTATGACGGGGGTGATACTTTATTTAAACAGCCATCGCAAAAATAATTATTACACTATGAGGTCAAGCTAACAGTGCTGCAGATACTTCTTGCCTACAGCACCGTTACTTTCACCTCGCAAACAAATTACAATTCGGCACTATCATGCGAGCACAATTATTATACTTAAAAAAGCTTTCAACGCAATATCGATTATATGTTATGTATATATATGTACGAATCATTATTCCATTCGAATCGTACCAAAGGAATCGCAGCTCCATAACACTAAACGCTCCTACGATACACGCTAGAGCGACGAGAAAAGATACATCGCGTGGGCAAACTAACCGGCGCCTCTCGACGATCCCGCGAGACTGATCCTCGCTCTTGCCACGGGAGAGCAGCGATGAAAGGAAGGCAAAAGGAGGCGCGGGGAAAAATAAAATGAAAGAGGAAGAAAAAAAAAAAGAACGGAGAGAAGAGACGACTAGAGAAGGAGCCGTTTCGCGAACAGGTGTTTGCGGCGCGCGCCCGGGATTAACCCGAAGAGTGTGGGGGCGTATGGAAAGGGTTAGACTGAAGCTGCTGTTGCTGCTGCTGCTGCTGTGTGTACAGTATACTCCGGAGTGAAAGTTTACCCGAAATGAGTCGGGAGAGAAGGTAAATACTGTTTTTTTTTCGGTGGTGCGTGCTGACCCAGAGATAGTGGAAAACCTTGAAAAAATTTTTTTTTGCAGGTTGATACAGGATTTGATTTTTTATTTAATTGGTGTTATGTAATTCCTAGTTCAGATTACAATTTCAGAAGGTCATTTGGTTTATTATCAGCAGAGAAATCAAGTTCCGTAAGTTGGCTTGGAAAAATAGAAAATTATAACGTTGAACTACTTTGGATAATAATGAGAAATCTTCGTCGCGAAGGTCCCCCAAAGTAGAAACAAAAAAAACATTCAAAAGTGAATTATCATCATCCGAGAAAATCTCTCCAAATCCATCCTTGAAATTTCGACGCTCGGAGTCGACGAAAGAAAAGAAAGGATCCGCAGCAGCTCGCGCGCGCTCAGGATTTTATTAAAATATGTTAAAACTGTAATTAAAATCGAAAAATCTGAGCCTCGGCGAAGTTTTAAGAATCTTAGCTCACGCTCGCTCGCTTGCTCGCGCGCTCGAGAGCGGAACAAAAAAGAATTGAAATTGTCACGGAAAGGGTTCTCGAGTTTCGCCGGAGAAAAGTCGAACGTCACCCCTTTCATCTTCGTCGTCGTCGTTTTTTTTTTCTCTCTTCTTCTTCTTGCTTCTCGAGCAGCCGATCCCACGGGAGAAAACGATTCTCTTTCTGTGTGAGTGGAAGGGGGTACAGAGAGAGAGCGAGAGAAAGGGTTGCGTATGCTCTCTGGGCATCCCTTGACTCTCTTAATTCCCGTGAGAGAGAAAGCCTGTTCCTGTGCGATTTTCTCCGATCCTTTTTTTTGCTCTCTTTCTCAGTTACGAGCTGTTAGCTGTGCAAACAGATTCTTCGGCCACTTTTTTTTTTGCGCAGTGTGTCAAGGAATTGTATACACTGTTTTTGCTGCATGCGGATTTTGAATAATTTGCTTTGATTCAACATTTGTTCTCTCCGAGAGTTGCATTATTCGTGCTCTCACTTGCTTATTTTTACATTAACGATTCATTCATGATACTTCGGTCTGAATATAGCACGTGTAGAATAAATAATTCATTGGTTAAAAAAAATACGGAGTTTTTTTTTATAACGAACACAATTATAATAATGAAGCTGAAATCTTGGTGACAATTCATCGGGAAAAGATAA
This sequence comes from Galeopsomyia nigrocyanea, assembly GCA_035047105.1. Lineage (NCBI taxonomy): Eukaryota > Metazoa > Arthropoda > Insecta > Hymenoptera > Eulophidae > Galeopsomyia > Galeopsomyia nigrocyanea. The sequence continues at coordinate 15,987,914 of JAWWMK010000040.1, forward strand.
TTCCGGAAAATTTTCAGGGTGCAAAGTTCGACGAGCGATAGCGCAAACAGTCGATTGATCATTAAGACTCGAGCGGGAGGGGTAAAGCGAGCGAGTGGACGACGGCCTTCGAGCGATTAACCTGAAGAAGAAGGAGGAATTTTTAACGACTCTCGTCGTCGTCCAACTCGAGTGGCTCTCCTCGGCAAGCGCGCTTCGGTATTTTCGATGGTTTTCCGTATATACTTTCGAAAGCTCCGAGCCGAACGACCTCGAGACTCAAACCGGAAATTCAGGGAGAAATTTTTTTTTTTACAATTTATTGTCATTGAAATGATTGTCTCAGTCACGCGCGCTTTTACGTCATCGTGACGACAATTTTTTTAATTGCCACGGGGTTTTTCAAATTTGATTTTAATAAATTGTGGGAATTTGCGGGTTTATATGTCGTGAATGTTTTATCGTCGAGTGGAAGATTACAAATAAACAACGTATAATTTTATAAACGATTCGTTTCGTTCAAAGCCAAATGAAATTATTTGCACAAGCATAACATCATAAATTTATCTAATGTTATTTTGCCCAATCCCCAGTTACATTGTTACAAATCATTATCACAACGTACTCAATTAAATTACACAACGCACACAAAACACGAATGTAATAACAATTAATAATGGATTACACACGTAACGAAGTCCTACAGCGCCAATGTTCTCCCCATCATCAAGAGAGAAAAGTAAAAAAAAGGAAGAACGTATAAAAGATCGAGCTCGCGACGTCTTAACTCACAGAGGCCGCAGCCCGCATAGCGTCTCAGCGCATTAATCAAAATTTTTATCAGCACGAGAAAGGGGTTTTCGGAATGCTTCTTCTTCTTCTTTTTTTTTTCTTTGCCTGATTTATGCGGCTGCTTGTGGCGGTACTTGAAACGTGAAAAAAAAATTGAGCCAGGAAGTCATAACATAGCCTCGAGGATAATGTCCCTAATAATAATAATGAAAAACTCGTTTCTTTTCACAAAACAAAAAAAAAAACGCGTGGAAAAACTGCTTTCGTTTGGCGCATCTGCATACGACGTACGACTCGACTGTGCTCAAAGGGATCGTTAGCATTTCGGAGCCCTTTGTATACGACGACCGAGAGATCTTTCTCTCTCTCTCTGTGGCTCACCTGCGCTCTATATATATATACGAAGTCGGCGCCCACCATATGCCCTCCTACACGCGCTCCGATCGTAAGTCAGAGTAATCGAGCCTTCGACTTTTTTTTATATATACCCCCTTTTTTTCGATCTCCTTTTGATACTAAGCCTTTCTTTTGTATACCGCTCGCGCGCGCGTGTGTGTGCCAGTTCTTTTCGCATTCCCACTCTCGTGCGTCTATCTTCTTTATATTTTTTTTTCTCTACCTTCTTTGACTTCTGAATTGGGAACCCTTTTTTTTATTTCAATTACTTGATTTTCATAACAACAGCTCTCCATCAATTCATCCACTACTGTACAATTTGCTATGTATACTGGTTTATAGTTTCGAATAAATTTACGTTCTGCACGTATAATACGGTTAATATCTACTTCCAATCAGTAGCATAAGCTAATTCAATTGTACGATATTAATACAACAAAGCAAATTTTTAATAAATATACGCACTAAACTCTCATAATAAATTAAAGCTGCACATACGATCGTTCACGGTTAACGCTTAATATACGAATCCCAATTACGATAGATTTACAGCTAAAGCGATATACAGCACAGAGTAGTCGAGATGTGTGTGTGTGTGTGTGTGTGTGTGTGTGTGTGTGCAAAAAGAGTCGCTGTAATCAAGTATCAATCTACAACGTAATAACAGCGCTAAACGCCTAATTACCGAATTAATTTCATCTCGCTAACGAACGTATACACGTCAGCCACTTAACGATTCTTCTCACAATTAGCGTCATACACTGTATCACAGCTCGAATCCCCGCGCGCGAGCTAAGTTATACGTTTACATCGGCGCGATGGATATCGAGAGATATAACGATTAACGCGTCGTTGTTTATAACCGCCGAAAAACGTTATACGACGATTCCTTGTATATAACGCAGCACCTACGTACGTAGCATGTATATTGTAAAGTGTGTGTGTGTGTGTGCCGTCTCTCCCCTCGAGCAGCAAGCAGCAGCATGGGTGCAGCCCTTCGCCACCCACGCACATGTTGGTTGCACCGGCTGTGTGTATCGTACTCGAGAGAGAGAGAGAGAGAGAGAGAGAGAGAGAGAGAGAGAGGCTAATGCACCGGGCGAACTGTGTATGTGTGTGTGTGTATGTGTATGCCTGAGGCTCCCTCTTCGAATTAAGGGAAAACCTCTCGTGCGTGAGACAAATGGCCGAGGAGATACTACTGGCTGCAGCCGACGTTGGCTTGCTTGCTTGCTGCTACTGCTCCTACTGCTCTGCTGCTGCTGCTGCTGCTGGGATTTCAGTGCGGCCATTTTCGAAGACGTACGAGCGTGTATATATACGTACGATGTATCGTTTATAGGTGCGCTCTAATTTCTTTTATGTTTGGTCTCGAAATTTTTTTTTCTTTTTATTGGGGGAGAGAAAGGTCGAGTTCGGTAATAGACGGTGTAATTGAGTTTTAATTATCGGCTCGAGTTTTCGGCTGTGACTATCTTTCCACGGACAAATATTTACTTGATTTATAGGGTTGTGCGTGTAGACGTCGACGAATTATGTGGCCTAATTTTTTATTTTTTTATTTTTTATTGTTTGGATATTCGGTCCGAGACGCGTATAATTTTGGACGTGACCGTTATAGATTCCTATTATGTATACTCGATGGCATATACTATGAAAGTAGTTGCGTTCAACTTTACAAATTGATGACTAGATATATCTTGATGTATGCGTAGTTCTTGAGTTTCAAGTCGCGACGAGTTTCGCAACTCTTCACATACATTATAGACACTATAAGACCGCACAAAACTACGCGCACAAGTAGCACGAAAAGTCATGGATCACATACACACATAAGTAAAAAAAGAAAACAACCTCACCTCCTTGACATTTCGCGGGACCGATACCGTTCGCCGTTTCGTTATATACGTATGTGTATATATGCGTGTAACGGACCGCGCGAAATCCAATCGCAAAAGCGAGCAAAGCCGAGCGCTCTGCAAGCAAGTGCACAACTACTACTACTACTACTACTAGTACTGGAAAAACGTCCAGCGACGTTGACAGGCACCTTGTGCGCGGATCGCTTTCTGGGCCGGTGTCATTTTTCCGCGCGGATTATGTAAAACCGCGGAGCTAGCTTGCTTATAGCTCGTCGGCCTTCGCTGCTGCCTGCTGCTGCTGCTTGCAAAGAGCGCGCGCGACGGAATGCGAGAACGCACTCCATTTCCCCGGGGATGTGCGCGAGAAGTTTAACTTTTTTTTTTGCGAGATTGGCTCGATCGTGCGTGAGGATATTGGGTGGCGGTTCAGCTTTTTTTTTAATTTTGATGGCTACGGCGAAAAATGAGACTGTTTGCGAGTTTTACGTTGGAAACGAGATTTTGAGAGTTTGAATGAGTTTCGTTGATTGAGCAATTTATTTGATATTATGATGTGTTTTTCGTTACGATTCTATTTTTGAAAATATTACCAAAAAATCAAGATTAGATAATAAACTTTACATTGTTAATATTGTACTTGATTAATTCGTTATATAGCTAAATAATCTTTCAGACACTAAGTCGACGTAGACTCAGTTGTGCTGACAAGTCTCTGCTATCCTCGATCAAGAAAGCACAAAAAAATTCATGGTTATTCCGATAAGCCTTAAAAAAATTTAATTGATTATCTTTGGCGTTACAATTTACTGGAAAATGTATTATCCGACTATAATTCGCATAGAAAACTAATTTTTTTTCATATTACGTACAAGTCTAGAAGTAGTTACTCAACGAAGTTTATTGCCACCAAGTATAAGACGACTACTCTGAATAATTCACACGCGAGTAAATGAAGTCGATTGATCGAAGAAATAAAAAAAAAACAGGACGCGAGGATCGATACTATAACAATTGAAGCCACTCATTTTTCCTGACGTGTCTTTTCTCCATTATTCAAAAGAGAGAAAGAGAGAGAGAGAGAGAGAGAGAGAGAGAGAGAGAGAGAGAGAGAGAGAGAGAGAGCCTAATTGCCGCGAGCTCGTCCTACGAGCGTCTCGCGTGCGCTACAACACTATTTTTATTTTCTTTCGGTCGCGCGTCTATCGTTAATTATAGCGGCGATCGCGATGCGGCCATCTGGCTTCGCGCATTTCTTTTTTATTTTTTCTCGAGAGGAAGAATGAAGTTTCTCCGCACAATGGATTAGTTATTTTTGCCCTTTTTTCATCCCCCTCCCTCCTCCTCCTCCTCCTCCCACTCCCCTTCCTTTATCAGAGTTTCCTTTTATGCTATAGCACGAGCCGCATGAATAGGCAGGTTCTTCTTCGTCGATGCTATCGAGAGAGAGAAAGAGCGAAAGAGAGAGAGAGAGCGCGCGCAATTCAATTTGGCGCGCTGGAAAAATGCGTCGTTATACAGCGCATTTTGCGCTCCTCTCTCGCGTATATATGTATATATGTATGCGCGCGCCTAACCTTATTGTTGTTCATAAGTGCCTTATTTATATTCTAAGTTTACCGATGCTCTTTTTTTTTGCTCTACGCTGATTCACGATTAATATTCTAATGAGATTATGGGACTTTTGTATACGTATACGTTTTTTTTTGCTTCGTCGTAGATGAGTTTTGAATTATTATGAGATTCAATCTACAACAATGAAAGTATAAAACTGCCAATTATTTTATCATCGAAATTTACGCATCTTTCACTCCGATTTTGCATTCACTTCTTTATGAAATTTTCGTCACACCACTGATTACCTGATGACTCGGTAAGTGATGGTGCGGATGCGGTTGATGATAAGTTGGCGGTACGTAAGGTGCATGATGATTACGCGTGTGTCCCTGATCCTGAATCTGTTGAACCGCGCCGGGTTGTTGATGTTGAATGCTCAAGTTCGACGGTGGCGGTTGAACTGGTTGTGATGGCGCCGAGACCGAAGGTGGCGGTGGTGTCCAGGTACCGTGATTCTCAGTTGTCGCGTACATCTTGTTTGCGTTGTTTTTTTTCCAAAACCTTGTTTTTCTCTTTCATTAATTTACCACTGTTCTTGCATTTGGTTCATTGTCGGCACGAAAAATAGGTCGGTTTACGTAACAGTTATAGCGAAATGAAAGAGAGAGAGAGAGAAAAAAAACTAGGGTCGGAAAACGCTGCTGCCTGCTGCTGCGGCAAAGTTGCATAAGTTCGATACTCGCATCGAAGATTCCTATCGAATTGTGCCGGATGCTCGAGCTGACGACGACGCTGCTGCTGCTGCTGCTACCGCTGGACGACTCGTATTTTTCTTGTAAATATTCTTCGTGTCTTTGAAGGAACGCACTGCTCCGACTGCTATGTTTGTACGACGTGGCCTCCTTTTGTTTCTTCAGAACACTATGGCGCTTACACGTCAGTCCATTTATTTTCAAAAGTTTCTTCTTATTCTCCTCCTCCTCCGCGTTTGACGTTTCTACATTGATTTTTTCGTAGCAAGTAGATCGAGACGAAAATAGTCAGACCGCACTCGGATCACTCAATTTCTCAAAATCTATTATCACAAAACTCATCGACAACGAAGTCTTCCGAATAAAAAATACAAGAACACTCGTGGTAGCTAAAATTTTCAATATTCCTACACTAAAAATCGAACACTCGATAACGATCGACAAAGGAAAAACTAAAAAAAAAAAATCGTCCGCCTAAGCAAAAAACAAACTTTGCGCACGAAAAGTCCGTGTATCGGGGAAAAAAAGGGTGCTCGGGCGCAGCGCGTATAGCGCCAGCGAGCGAACTAGCAGCTCGGAGCGTTCGTCTCTTGGCAAAAAAGGCGACGCTGATAAGCCCCCGAGAGCTAGTAAGAAAGAACAAAAAAAAGCATACACGTTTTAGAGAGAAGACGACGTGTGTGTGTATGTGTGTGAGCGAGCGAGTGCATCGATTGGAACAACATTTGACGCGCGGCCAGTTAGCGCGCAGGGAAATCCGGAAGCGACAGCCTAGTCGTCTTATCTCCTCGCTAGTTTCTAGCTCCCACCCCGTCTATCGTATAGCTAGAGAGTGGAGTGTATGTGTGTGTGCGTAAGTATATAGCTGATAGATAGCCGTGTTGATGATTCGATGGCAAGTTGGGTCAGCTTTGAGAATTATTTCTTTCTTTTTTTTTTGCTTGCAATTTTATCGTTGCGCGAGAATAATTTGGACGATGCTTCATCGATCGAATTTTGGGAGAGCACGTTCTCCGGGATTTCGAATTAATTTTAGGATGGTATTGGTATTCTTCGAATTGTTCAATCTGCCTATAAATAGATATACCAATAAGTAAATTCGTGAGGTATATACTCTCGTCTCTACAACCCTTATGATTAATATATGAACATATTGAGAGAAACTCAGTAACAATTTGAAAGACTTAATGAGGATACACGTACATATCTCGATCTTACAGTTAAACGCAGTAATGAGTAATGTAAGTTTCAACTTGTCTCGTACGAATCAGGAAGTGTATCACGCGATGTCGGTATACAGGTTTTTATCCGAAGGTCTCGTACTTCATTTTTTTCTTTACTCTCTCTCTCTCTCTCTCTCTCTCGCACTCGCGACTTATCTCTCTCCTTATTACCGTCACATTTATCGAAACAAAATTTGCTCTTTGTTTTCACGCTTTACATCGCTTATCTATCGCTCGTGCATTCTAGTCAGATCAGCATTGCGATAAAGCTCTTTTTATACAGATAAACAATTCGAAAAATTAGAAAACGCCGCATTTAGCTAAAACGAACTATAATTGAAACGAAATTTTTGCCCAACGTGACGCCGCTGAGGAACGTTCTAATAATAATTCGCTCTCTCGGGGCGCTGCTGCTGCTGGCTGGCTGGCTAGCACAGCGAAAATATATATATACGGAGGAAAAATGGCGCTATTGAATCGGGCTATAACTATCTCACACGACGACGCGTAGCCGCTCGAAAAATGGGGCGGAGTCTCAAGTGGGTAGAGTAGAGTAGAGTAGAGAGAGACAGAGAGAGAGAAGAAACTCTTCACTTCCCTATCCATCATGGCTGCTTTTTATCACTGACGTCACGATAAGCAAGCATTGCGCTAGCGCAAGCGACTTTTGCCCAAGTCGGCGCGACGCGCGCCCGATGTCTCCAACTTAAAACTGGCGTCTGCGTGAAATTCTTTTGTATAGCCGCAGTTATTGCGATATTCGCGAGCTTTTCAATCTACTTCATTACGATGTTCTACGACACTGTCTTTTATGAACGATAAAAAAAATTGAACATTACATTTTTCAAATTAAAAAAAAAATTATGTAAGATTCAGCAAAATCAAAACGTGAAAAAAAGAACGTTCCTGATGATTACCACGCATCATTGGCAATGAATGTTACTTATCTGAAACAGTGACTCACAATTGCTTGCGAGAAAAAAAAAATTTAATAACCATCGTAAATATTTATTCCGTAGCAATTATAACAATTCCAGCGAAGAAAAAGAATTGTTTTCTGGAGAGATGCAACTCGTCAGAAATAACTGGTAAGAATGAAAAAAAAGAGATTTCACGCAATTTAAAAGCGGAACATAGTGAGGGAGAGAGAGAGAGAGAGAGAGAGAGAGAGAGAGAGAGAGAGAGAGAGAGAGAGAGAAGAGAAGAGAACTTGACCGTGAGGGGGTCAAAAGCCCCGCAATAAAAGTGAGCCTCTCTCTCTCCGGCTACTCTTTTTCCTCTCCTCCACCTCATCTCAAAAAGAAGGAATCGCGCCTTCCATTACTCTGCGCTCAAAAAAAAGAGAGAGAGAAGAAGAAGAAGAAGTAAGGGCTAAGGCCTCAGTGAAAGTCAGGCAGCAGCAGCATCAACAGGCTTTTCCAAGAATAAATCTCAGCAGAAAAGTATGTACACAGTGTAAGGAGGCGGGTAGAGAGCGAGATCGAGCGCGCGCGGGGCCCTTGATATAAATAAAGTCGCAAATAAAAGAAGTCGGTGCGCGCGGCGGGGCTAAGGACCGCGGAGAAAAAAGGAGGAGCGCGCGAAGGCCGCGGAGCTATACCCCCTACTCGAAATTACTGACCATGGGCAATGAACGAGCGAGGCCTCTCTTCTTTTTCCCTCCTTCCTTTTTTCCTCTCCGCCACGAGAAAGAGAGAGAGAGAGACGAGTAATAAAAATAAACGCCGAGTTAGCGCTCAGCTCTTTCTTCTTTCTTAACTCTTTGCGGAGGCGGAGAGAAAGAGAGAGAGGAGACTTGTTCAAGCGAGAACCTCACGGGTTTCTTATTCTTATGCTCTCGTCTCTTTACTTCTTTTTGGTTCTTTTCTTTCGCGTGTTTTCTCTCTTGCAAGCCATGCTGGCACCGAAGGAATATTGGTAGTCTAGGACGTTTTATATATGCGGCCTACGTGCAAAGTGCAAAGTGCCGATAATAAAACCCCTTTGCGGGCTCTTTTTTTTCTTTCTCTTCTTTTCGTCGCTTTTTGCGCGCGCAAGCTTTATGACACTTTATCGCTCTTTTTTTTTTTTTTAATGAGATGCGCCTGCCTGCAAACTTTATCACCTCCTTTTTTAATGGTTAATAAATAACGAAATTTTTATTTTTTTTACGATGAGACATTCTCGCTCGAATTTTTTGTTTATATCAATTATTCGTAACGCGCGACACGTGAAGTTTAATGCTTTCTTACAAAAGTCGGATGTCAAGTTCCCCCGGGTAATTATATTTTTCAAGAAGTCATAAGAGAACGCATTCATAAAAAAAAAAGAAGTGCTTTCTAGCAAGAAAGACATCGTCGTCGTCGTCGGAGCAAACGAGTTTCTCGTAACGTAATATCGCATCCGGAATTCCAGCTATACACAACCGGCCTGCACTATACATCGTCGTCGCTGCTGCTGCTGCGCGTCCACCCCCAAGTCGAATTCCTCAAAGACAGGAAAAAAAAGAAGGATGCAACGAGAGCAAGAGCGCGCTTTTTCTTCGCGAAAAAAGAATTAAAAAAAAGTAAAAAGTGCACTTCTCTTGCGCCGGTAGGCCTTGGCTGTTGCTGTTGCCCGCCGCCACCGCCGCGTTGCCAAGTCTCATTTGTTTATCGTGTTACACACACACACACACACACACACACACACACACACACACACACACACACACGCGCGCGCGCGTACACGAGGATACGAGAAAGAGAAAAAAAAATGTTATGATGAGAGGAGGTACTACAGCTCTGAGGTTTTTGGTTTTTCCAGAGATGAAATCGAGATGAGACGCCTGGTCTATAGCCAGTTTAAATGACTGACGTACCCGTAATCGCAAATAGAGGTATATAGGTGCATTAGAAACTCGTCGGTTTATGCGGGATAAAGGTGTTTTATAATTGACGAGAAATACCGAGTACGTCGTTCGAGTAATACACGTCGATAATCTAAATAGGAAGATTCACTCGTCCAAAAGCGCAACGAAAGTGTAAATTGCTCCAAAAAAAAAGAGAGAAGAAGAAGTCATATCTATACGCGCCATTGAAAGTGACCACGGTAGAAGTTTCTTCTTTCGTTGTCTCGACTCTTTCCGAACTCGTTTCTGAGTCATCTTACGTATGGTGCCTTGTGCCAAGCATTGTGCACCAATGCATTTGCGTACACGCGCCTTACATTACGCTCGCACGCGCGTGCAGGTATAATGAATGTCTTTCTTCTTGCACCGCTCGCTCGCGCGCGACTTTCTTTCTCTCTCTTTCTCTCTCTCTCTCTCTCTCTCTCTCTCTCTCTCTTTCTCTGTCTCTTTCGCCTTCATATTCCCTGTACTTGAAGCACTTCCCCTATCTCTATGGACCGTTTTCTCGACGCTCTGAGTTTACCTGCAACTTTATGACTCTACTCTATTAGACATTTTACACTTTGTGAGAGTTCGTAAAGTGTTACCTTGTGTAATTTTCAGAGATCAGAAACTGCGACGAGGGGGGGAAAAAGTTATTATTATTAACGAATCAATTGTTAATGATGTATCGATGTTCGATTGAATATTTTATTATTAAATCGCGATCGAAAATCGGCACGAATGCCACGTCATGGCAGCGAATTAGAGATAGTGTGAAAAATTTTCCAATGTGCGGCTTTTGATAAGAGAGCGCGCGCGAAAAGAGAGAACAAAAAATTCGCCACGATAACAAAGTGTGTTCAGCGTGTGTATGTGTGTATGTGTGTGGCACTTGAAAAGCTTGCGAGAGACAGAGAGGGACGAGGACAAAGATATCGATAGATTGAACGCTTGTGACTTTTTTTTTGCACTCGTAGCTGGACATCGTTCGATCGAACGTATAGTACAAAGAGGTTTTTTTTTTCAAAGTTTATTTGAAGAAAAAAAAACGATATTTGGAAGGTATAATTAAAAACGAAAATGTGTATCTGGAAAACGAAAGACAAGCACGAATAAAGAAGAAAGAACGAAGGGGAGGAGAGCAAGTGAGAGAGAGAGAAGAGTAACGTCTACGCCAATGTTATTTATATACACACCGACAGGCTCTCTCTGTCTCTCTCTCTCGCGTGTACACGGTACAGAGATGCATGCGCGCACGCGATAATGCATCGCGAGTACTGCTGTAAAGACACATCTTCGCTCTCGTTTTCTACTTTTCGTGTTTTTTTTTTGTTATTTTATTCCGCCGAAACCCAATGCAGCGCTCGAGCTTTTCCTCGGCGCGCAAAAATATATAAATCGAGAAAACGCATCTTCGCTGCAGAGCGCACCGAGGGAATTATAAATAGAATCGCCGCCGTCGCCGACAACGGCGACGATCGTGTATGTATGCGCATATTTTTGTGTATGTTGTGCTGCATTTTTTTACGCGAGGTTAATGCCAGACGTCGATGCACTTTTGAAGTTTAAATTCTCGGATGGTAGTGGAAAGATAAGATTTTTTTAATTGTCAGCTTTAATTAGGTTTTAATTTTTGTTTATTATCATTTATTTATTTATTTATTTTTTTAAATATCGATCATCATTGATTTAATGATCCGCTAGTTTTCGTGAACATAACTATAATCAAAGCTAATCTAAAATCTATTTTGATTGCTGGCTAGCTTATCAGTTTATCGTTGCGTATATCGTACGTGTATTTTTTAATCGATATAAAAAAAAGTAATCCCAATGCTCTTTCGTGTAACTATGTCATAAACTGATATTATTATTATTTTATTAAAAACAAGAATTTACAGATAAAAATATTAATTTCAATTTTTGAATTTTATTTTTTCTTATTAAAGTTTATGTTTATTCAAATTATTTTGTACGACAAGACTAGAGTCTCGTCACTCAACCAATGTATCTCATAATAACACAGCATCATTTTTAATATTATGTAAAATCATCTGACAAAAATAGAAAGTCATCATAAACCATGAAAAAAAGGGTCGTATACACGAAAATCATCGTCGAAAGAAACAACGCGTCAAACAATAAAATCAAAGCCCAATAAATCACAAATCCGCCGCTGGTAAAGCCCATAAAAATCAGTGCTTCTCTCGCTCGCTTGCGCGAAGAGAGAGAGTCCATAAAGCGCTCGACGGCGTCGTTAGCTTGCACACAGCCCATAAACATTCCGGCGATCAATTAGAAGCTTGCGCGAGAGAAGAGCACCTTGTCGCGGTTTTTCCACGGGCGTCTAATCTAAATTTACAAGCTGCGCGGTGCTCACTCTCTCTCTCTTTCTCTCTCCCTCTCTTTCTCTTTCTCTCGCTCTCTTGTAACGTCTGCGGCGCGTGCGACTTCCGCGGAAACGCAAGCGAGTGACGACGACGAGTTTCTTGTGCCTGCGCGGCTGCAGCCAGCACGGAGAGTGAACTGGTTTCTCCTGTTATGTCGGTTCTCTCTCTCTCTCTCGCGTTTTTTGGGGGTGCGCCGATATGTAGGTCAGTGCAGCCACCTATTGAATTATTCAATTCGCGACGATTGTTTTTACTCGGCGCCACGCGGCCGCCGATGCAGGTTGAATGATTGCCCGTTATTAATACCTATACGTTTAAGCTCGTGACGAGAATAGCCGCGGGTGCAGAATGAAAATCTATTATTACGTCGGCGGCGACAATGACTCTTGCTTGCCGCTAATGTTTCATTCATCCGAGTGAGAGAGACACGGACGCGTTATACCTTTTCCTTTTTTTACCGAAGGTTCTGTATTTTCGGACTCGTAAGGGAGTAATGAATCGATTGCCCACTGTGCGAATAAAAAATTTATGGGCGACAGAAGACGACGGATAGTTCATTGACAGTTCGACCTTAAACTGCTGGCTCGAGCTCGCTGACGATTCCGCTTTTAATTGTGTATGTGAGAGAGATGCAGCGTTTGTAACTCCTTGGATCGATTGGAGAAAGTCGTCATTATCGAGTGCAAACAGTTTGATAATAAAAGTGACCGCAGGTTCATGCTCGCAATCTTGCGTTTATTTATTTATTTTTTTCTTATCACGCCACATAATATTCCTTTCGAAAAGATGTGCAATATGTTTTTTTTTCTTCTCTTTTTCTCTCTCGCTTTGTTTGCAATGATATTCATCTCAAGGCCGTGCAGATAATTTCTTTTGTTATTTCTTTATAGAACGAGTACTGGAGTAATCATGAAAACATTAATTACGTTCGTGTTGTAGGAGTTCCGCGAATTTTTCGATTTCGATTCAGCTCTGTGCCGATTAAAAATTAATTACGATCGACAGATGTAACTTTATGTGAAATTTACTGTGTTGCTTTAGTTCTTAAAGATTCTAAAGTTCTCAAACGATTATAATTAGAATTTGTGAATTTTAAGTAGAAAAAGACGCTATAGTCAGACATAAATCTCGCCACCAATTCGATCGCAATAATAAATCACGAACATTTTGCGCACAAAGCTGCAGACGGCCGAGTTTAAAATAATTTTAAGCAGAAACAAATGTCGCGCGACCTTGCAATGAGATCTCGAGTCGGAGTCTTGGTAATATTTTTCTTTTACCCGGAACCGCGTGGCCTTTACCAAATGAAGAAACGCTCACAAAGAAAGAAATCTGCGCGCGCGAACCAGGAACAAACGAAAACGCTCACACAGACATAGTGACGCAAGAACATTGCAGTTGGGTTCGAGGCCGATAAAAAAAGAAGGCTACATACGTTGATAATGTTTAATTTATTTAAATGTAATACACATGATTAACTGTTAATCCCTAGCGATTAATCGGATCTCGCGAGGTAGTCTAAGACGAATTAACCGCGACGTCCCACCTACACTGACGAAAAACGCCGTCGCCGCCGCCGCCACGTTGTCGGAGGTCAGGTTCAGCAACCGCCTGCATATGCGAAATCTTCGGATGCTGTTTTGTCGGAGCAAACTTCACACAGACACAGCATACATGTGTGAGTATATACCAAGGTTTGTTTGAGTTTTGCGTGTGCACCTCCTTGAACTCAAGCCGCCTCATCTCTCAAAATATCATTCTTTTCATTCCCCCTTCGGTTTCGATGAAAAACGCATTCGCACGAACGCGACCTTGGAGTATCGCAAGCGACCGATAACAGAGAGAGAGAAAAAAAAGACGATGAAATGTATACGATGAGATGGAGAACATTAATTACCGCACCCAAAGTCGATTCATTTTTCCTCGTCGTCGTCGTTGTCGTCGCAGAGGCAGTGTCACGGTCGCTCTACATTGGATGCTGTACACTGCATAAGTATATACGAGCTGGCGGCGCGGAGTTGCCACGTCTGGTACTCCCTCGTTCTTTCTTTCTACGCTTTTTCTTCTCTCTTTCTCTCTCTCTCTCTTGCGCCAAGCTCTCTTTTTCTTCGTTTCGCGCTCCGCGCTTCTTTCGCTTCTCTCTCTCTCTCTCTCTCGGCGGCAGTGAGTACGAGTTTAATAATGATGATGGTTAATGTTCCAGAGATAAGAGCTGACGGCAGCGATTTATTTATTAAGTATTGTTATACTTTGTATTGCGCTACACGGGACAATAATTCTTATTCAATCGTTTGATAAATAATTTTCAACAAACACACATAACGAATTTTCAATTCATAAATATCGAAGTATACAGTATACACAAGATGAAAATAGCCAACTCTCTCTCTCTCTCTCTCTCTCTCTCTCTCTCTTTCTCTCTTTCTCTCTCGCGAATCCGCTTAAATTTTCAACACTCTCATGAAAGCGCGCATCGATTTCACCCTGTACAAAGAAAACTTAGTTCTGGCTTGTTGGCTTGCCGCGCATCTCTCCCCGCAAACATAAATAAACGTCTCGCCTCTCTCTCTCTCTCTCTCTCTCTCTGTCTCTCTCGTTCTCTCTCATCCTCCTCCCGCGCAAAGTCTCTCGACTCTTGACACTTCAGCAAAACCCCCGTCGCGCGCTCGCGAGCGCGAATATAAGGAGTCGTTGAACTCGGAAAAAGGGAACTTATGTGGAGGTACATACATGCATGTACGTACATACGCGAAAAAAGAGGAGAGACAGAGAGAGAGAGAGAAGCGCGCGCATATACACGCGATTGCAGCTGCGTGCGGACCGAATTGGAATGAGGGACGCTGCTACGAGTAAGAGAGAGAGAGAGAGAAAGGAAAAAACAGCAGTAGAAAGAAAGAGATGCGTATATGTGTGTGAGTCACGCGTTCGAACGGTCCATTGATCCTTGAATATTCGACAAGTACGTTGTTAATGTTTATTGTAATATCATTGACAACTCGTTTTAATTAATAATAGTTTCAGTAATTTAAAAAAATTACCAACTCGTACTTTCAAACATCTTAAAAAAAATTTTCCGAAATATTATTCTATTAAAATTAGAAATTCAGTAGTAAAGGTCATTATCGGTCAGACGTAGAGATGTTCCGAAAATTCCCTTCTCTCGAGACGATTAATCATCGCGTATACGCACCCAAACACTTTCACCAGCGACAGTAAGACAAGCATCACGAGGGCAATGCCCGTGACACGCTGACCGAAGTACCAAAAAAGCGAGAGACGACGTCGACGCGCGCTGCGTGCATCGCAATCCGGTGCGGCGCGGTTGGAGTAGGTCGCGGTTTTGCAGGCAGGCGCTCGCTCTCGCTCTCCTCTTATCTTGGCGCGTCTGCTCTTTCTCCGCGTGCGCGCGGGTGCAGAGAGAGAGAGAGAGAGAGAGAGACTTTCTTTGTTGCGCTCTGGCTTGGCGCGAGTATATTTTTGACGAGAGTAAGAGAGAGAGAGAGAGAGAGAGAGAGAGAGAGAGAGAGAGAGAGACGGAGAGAGAAGGAAAATTTTGCGCAACTATTACGCTCTCAACGCGCGTGATTCATTGTTTGCTTACGAGAGAGCGCATAGGTTAATTGAATAATAGTCGGGCGGCTCTCTCTTATTGTCGTTGATAAGTAGCATGAATTATATTAATTTTAGATAATTTATCAACGCGTTACGTATTATCGATAAACACATCCCCACAACGCGACATAACAGACCGTTAAAACTCAATTTCCCGACGGGTTGACTTCTTCCACCCTACGCTCGGGTGAAAAAAAAAGAGAGAGATGGAAAACGGAACGAACGTTTCATCCCACCCTCACGCGCGCGCGCGGCTGGAAAAAAAAGCTCGAGGGGAGGTGGAGATACGCGCGAGCGCAGCCTGAATCTCGACGAGACGCGCAACAGGTGGAATCTAATAAGGCGTTTTTGAGGAAGCCGGCTTGCGCGCTATACTGCTAGGGATGAGAGTGAGATGCGACTCTTCGAAGGAAGTTTGGAAGTGAAGTTTAGATGGCTGCACGACAACGACGTCGATGTTTCGCCAAGTGTACCACGCGGCGTTCGCGATGTGAATTTTGAAACTTTCAGTCAGCGAAAAATTTGCGAAATGCGAAATTGTTTCGATTCGAACTACAGCACTTTGTTCGATATCAAATCGAAAGTTATCGCGTTACATCGAAATCGAAGATTTTGAGTAATGTTTCTCCCACCATCTATCTCTCTCTCTCTCGAAATCTTGGGAATTCTGTGGTTCTGTAACATAGCAATGCGGTGTGGTCCCCAAGCGACATATCGGCGCGGCGCTCGCATATGCGCGCACACGCGAGTCGATCGTACGTCTCGCGTATCGCCGTCGTTGCCGTACTCGCAGTATTACATTATGGGCGCTCCCCGGCTTACATTCGTGCTCGGAGAAGCGCGTCGTCCTCGTTCCGGAATTCGCGCGTATCTGTCTCTCTCTCGCTCGCTCGAACCCCGTCGTGGCTAAAGGGGCAATCGAACCGCAAGAGAGACGAGTTTCGAGTGCCGGCCGGCCGGTCAATTCGTACATCACAGACAATATTCGCGGTCTTTGACACTTGAGAGCTAACTCATGACAATGATATTGAAAATTCAACGTCGTTACACGAATTGTTTCGTAAGTGTACACACACACACATACATAGCCGTAAGTAATTGCACTTGAGCGCGCGGGTACTCGAACAAATGCGTTTGATTACAGTGGTCAGCTGACTTAATTAACGGCGTTTGAACCGAAGACGTTTCGCCAAGACTTATGCATATACAAGCTTTAAAAAAATAAAGACGCGCACAAAACTTTGTTTTGGAGCTTACCTCACAGAACCGATGTCAGTGCGGGCCTTGTCTGCGTAGTCCGAGCATGCACTAGTATTGTGTGGGTACGTGAGAATTGAAGGTTAAGGTGGCACCGGTGAGTGGGGCGGATCACAGAATGTCGCGGTCGTAGTGAAAACTCTCGATTAACATCACAGAATATGGCACACTGTTCGTCTGTTGGTGCATGATCGTTCGATCTCCTCCTCGTCTGTGCGCGTTGATGATCGACACACGCACGTGTGGGTACGTGTGTGTGTACGTGTTTGTGTTGCAGCCGCACCGCGCGCGCACCGTCGTCCGAAAGCTCCGCGCACTCACAAAAGAATAAGGCTCGGTGTGTCGCCGCGCGATGGAAAAAAGGGAGCGAGCGAGCGAGCGAGAGAGACGTGGTGTCGGCGTCGGGAGAAAAAACTCTCTGCTCTCTCGTGGGCACACAGTGTGTGTGTATAGTGGGTAAAAGCCCGGCCTCTCTTTCTCTCGCACGCACACGATTTTCCCCTCTCTCTCTCTCTCTCTCTCACTCGCTCACTTCGGGTTCGCGAGAGAGAGCGCGCGCGAGCAGCTCTTTTCGCGGCGTCTCTCGTCGTCCCTTCCTCGAATATATCGTTGCCGCTTGACGCGCGAGGGCACAAGCAAAGAAGAGCCTTTACTCGCGCGTACTTGGTCTCCTCTCTCGCGAGTTGCGCGGGTGGGAGGAGGGCTTGCTCTCCGCCTCCCCCTCCTCCTCCACCACCTCCTCCTACTTTTGCTGCTGCTGCTTGCTGCTGCTGTACGGCTATGTGCTCTCCTCCTCCCCCACCCAACATCCAACCAACGACTCTCCTTTTTTCCGGCTCTTTTCTTTAGGCTTTACTACTCTCTGTCGCGCGCGCACACACACACACACTCTGCCCAACGTATATACTTTTTCCCACTACCACCACGATTCCCTACTCTTATAACCCTATGCTCGATTCCGCGCCACCGCGTACGTTCCCTACTCTCATTCAGCTTTTCCAGGCAATCCCCCTGGCTCTATTTTTGGCTTTTGTGATCAACCGACAATCGAACTTCTTTTGGTTCGGATTGTTTGGAAAGAAAAATTTGGAAAATAACCGTACGATTTGTAAAAACTCCTTAAAGATCACGAATTTTTATTGAATTAATTTAAACTATAATTTACGCCATACGTTTCACCGCTCGTCGATTAACTTTCAATTTATTCACATTTGAAATTAAAAAATGCAATACAGATATTTCAACGAATTAAAACAGAATGAATTCCAGTTCAACAAGTCGAGAAACACTTTTAACGTAGCAATTATCATGTAAATTCGATGCTGATCTTTAATTGAACGAATCTCAAAAATAAAACGCAATTGTAGCAATGAAAAAGAGTACGATCGCGAACAATGTTTTTTCCAGGCAATTATCGTCGCAAAAGTCGTCAAGGTCACGCGGCGACCGTCAAACGTGCAGCCGAAAGAATATATGCGCCAAATGCACCAGAGTCGTGATTCACCGACATTCTCTTTCTCACTCCGTGATTTTGAGCACAGTTTCCAGTTGTTTTTTTTGCGTGCACACTGTCAACTTTCTTATCGAGTAGCATCAATTTTTTTTATCAAACTTTACGATCGTAGTTTTAGAAAAAGAAAAAAAAGAAGAAACGTCGTAATTTACGTGCGCACCACGCGGGAATTATGCGTCCGTTGGTATCTATCGCCCTCGCATATGTCTCAATGTGTGTACTTTATATTACGCGTATCTTATCCTTTTTATCGCGCACGTGCATTACTCACATACACACACACACACACAGTATGCGTTTTATATCGCCGTGTAGTTAGTAGTAGCAACGCGCAATGCAAAAAAAGAAGAAGAGGAGTAAGCGTGCAACGAACGCGGAAGCTGCGTCTGTATAACTGAACTGGCTGTGCTGACTGAGATTTCGGCTAGTGGGACTCTCGCGTGTGTATACACACCCCGGGCCAATGCCCGTAAAGAGCGAAAGTGGGAGAGCGAGCAGCTGTGGGCCCTGAATAAATAT
>JAWWMK010000040.1:16006710-16026906 GCA_035047105.1 Galeopsomyia nigrocyanea
AGGAGAGCGAGAGAAAGAGAAGGAGGAGCGAGAGATGAACGAACTCGAATTTCGGCGCGTTCGCAAAGTTGCGTCACGCGCCCGCCCGTGACGTAGGAGGAGGCTCGACTTGCCGAAAAAACTCGGCCCCGTGACCCACTGCCGTATAACCGTGCCGGTTCCTTCTTTCTTTCTTTCTTTCGTTCTTTTCGCACACTCTTCTTCGCGCGCACGCCCGAAAGAGAGACGGTTTCTTTTTTTTCTCAAAGACGAGTTTAGGATTAGCACAGATGTTGCGTGTACCACTCTTATACAAATTTACGTAATATATTTTTTTAATTTTGAATTTCAGATATTTTACTTGAGATTAAATAATCATTATTTTTTAGTCTTTGATACTATGCTATCTTAAAGCTCACGAATAATAAATAAGAGCGTAGCTGTCTGGGAAACGGTCGTCTTCAATCGTAGTTACATTATATGAATTGGAAACGATCAGGTTTCGCGGCGGTAGATGGTTATTGCGCGATCGATAAAACTTTCGAAAATAATATTATAAAATAATTGTTTAGATAACATCCGCTCGCGGTCGGCGAATGCGCACGATGGAAATGAATGTTTTACGCCGCCATTCCGTATTAAAATTTGATTTGATCATAGACTTTAGTTACTTACACATGCAATTATACTTTTATAGCGACGAGTCTGCCTTAGACACGAGAAAAGGCGAAGGAGCATTCAACTTTGTTTTTCAATTTCCACGTCAAAACGTCGTCCTGTGGCAGCGGCTATGGCGGTGGCTTTCGGCGTGAAAGTCAGCGATAATTTACCTCCCGCATTTCGAAGGTCATAAAGCGTAATTAAATCCCATTGATTTAAGATCGCGGATCCTTCACAGCTGTAGCCAGCACACATACACACATACATACACACACACACACACACACACACACACACACACACACACACACACACAAGGTATACCCACATATTTTTACCTCCCCGTGGGTACTGTGGCGAGTGAGTGCTCCGCTCGCGCGCGCGCGAGAAAAACCGGTTCCGAATTAGCGAGATTATAAAAGTAATTACAGCCGAGCGCGTGTCGTTTTTTCCGCGGCGAGATTTCGCGAGATTAAGCGCGCGCACTTTTTCCCTCCCCCTCTTTTGCTCGAGCCGAGCTGTAGCTAGAGAGAGAGAAAGAGAGAGAGAGAGAGAGAGCGCGGAAGATGAGATAAGGAGAAAATGAGAAAGAGCGAAACCAGAGAGGAGGCCATCTTTCTTCTCTGCGCTCGAGTTCCTCCTCGAGGATATTCACCCACGCGCGCACGGTCGAGAGCAAGCGAGAGAGAAGGAGAGAAAATGATGATGATGCAGAGAAGAGAGAGAGAGAGAGAGAGAAAGAGAGTCTGTACGTATTAGCGGTCACTGGTTATTGCCCTCGAGCTTTTTACGCCCGACACGCGAGGTAATTAGAAGCATTTGAATTTTCTTACGCGAGCGATCATCCTTTAACTGCGTTTTATCTCGGTGTATACTCTAAGACAGACCAAGGGGGAAATGTTGCAGATGTTCCTTTCGTGCGCTCTATACGTCCCTTCCTTCTTTTTTTTTTTGCTCTCGCAGTGGCAAGGAATAAGAAATGCGCGCTCACGTGTTTTACGAGGATGCCTTCTAATCGCGTTTTAATGTTTCCCTTCGCGCAGATTAACTCTATACGAATGTATGGCTTTTTCTTTGGAGGCGCGCTCGTTGTTGCAGCGAATTTTTTTTCTGTTCTTTTCTCGATTATTGACTTTACAACGAGGCATTTTTAAATACAATACCCAACGTAAACTGCACCAATTTCAATATATAATGCAACATATTTGAAATTTCGATGAGTTTTCCAAGGCTATATATCCGCGCTGTTATCATTGCGTCAGTTGAGTCATCAATTATAAAAAGAGGGAGAAAGAGAAAAAAATAAATCGTACTCTTTTTTTTCATTCGATTGAGGTCATCTTCCCTCGGCGTGTTATATATTGGCAGAAAAAAATGAAGTCAGATGATTTTTTTTTGCTCCCCGACGCGACATTGGCCGTTGCACTCTATCGTCTCCTGACCCACATTTCTAATATCGCATTTCTTTTTTCTCTCGCTCTCTCGTCACACTGCAAACTCAATGCTTTTTTTTATCTGCAGCCGCCTCCTTCCTTTCGCGACTGACGATATTATGAACTGACCTATGACTACACCCAAGTGATGAGTTTTTTTTTTCAAAGAGCTGGTTGTTGTTTTATTTCGTAAGTGACTACGTTTTTGGAGGGTTCCGAGATTTTTTAAACACAATTTTACTTACTTTCACGTTTTTTTTATTTTTTAAAAAAAATAAAATTCAAACAAAATATTTTTGGAATATTTCAGACTTAAATGAAAGCACAACCTTTATTTTGAACAAGAAAAGTATTTTCTCTAAGCTTATTTATGAAAGCCCTGTAACAAAGTGACTCTTTATAACCGACACGGTCCCAGCCATTTTTCTCGATCCACATACATACTATATATACGCAGCTTTACGTTCATACTCTCGCACTGGCTTTTTCTCGTCCGCGCGTGCGTTTGCTCGCTCGCGTTTTCGCTCGTGCTTTTCGATTTTGCACAACTTATATTTAGAAGGGCAACGATCTTTTGCCAGAGAACGGCTTGTATAGAGTCTGCAGTAGCAGCAGCAGCAACGGAACGCTGCTGCTGCTGCTGCTGCTGCTGCTGACGCCGGATGCCGCGACGCGACTTTTTTTCGCGGGACCTTGAACCGCCTCACTTTTTTTCCATGCGCTCGCTCGCGAACGGGTGGGAGAAAAAGACTGCAGTGGACGGCTATTTTCGGGGAGACGAGTTTGATGACCGGGCCCAATGACACAGTTTTTCCTTGACGTCGCCGCTGAGATAATTTCTTCTTTCTTTTTGTTTGTTCGCGTTTGCGGCGGCGTGATTCATTTTATTGATTTTTATTATCAATTTGCAATATTAATGCGCAACGCAGAGTAATGTTATTAAAATAAATGTTGAGTAAACGGGGTTTTTACGTAATTATTCCAATGATAATTTGTAACGGCATAATTAAAAAAAAATCGAGCATTCCAAGCCTGACTTAACATTGTATAATAGTGAGATTAGTCACCGAAAGAAGCTCAGACTTTTTTCTCTGAAAGCCGACTACAGTATTGAATTCTTCCGCCGGTGAACTGCAACAAACTGCATCAGCAGCAGCAGCCAGCAGCACTCGGCACAATCTTATCGAAGTTACGGGATGAGTTTGCGAGGCGGTGGCGGCCGTCGGCCGCGCGCAGCTCGGAGTCAATGTACGATAAAAAAAAACGTCGCGCGCTCGCTTACATATACTGTATGTCTCTCTACATACAAAGAATAAACCTCTCTCTCTCTCTCTCTCTCTCTCTCTCTCTCTCTCTCTCTCTCGGGCGGCCTTATGTTGCTGCTGCATCGTCATTCTTCTGCCGTGTGGGCGCAACACGTCTCTCCGTGCGGCGCTTGGGGTAGGTCACGGCGAGCTAAACCAACCTAAGCGCATGTATCTTGAAGTATGTACTACTCTCTCTCTCTCTCTCTCTCTCTCTCTCTCTCTCTCTCTCTCTCTCTCTCTCTCTCATTCTCGTGTGGAAGGAGCTGCTCCGGTGGGGAAGGCTAAGGAGGAGGAGGAGGAGGAGGAGGTGGAGGAGGTGGAGGAGGTGGAGATGGGGTATACGCGCGTTCGCGCCGTCGGGGAATGAAAGAAAGATGCGCTATTAAGGGTGGAGCACACTTGCATTTTTTTTCGCTTTGAATTTCAAAATGAATTCTTTGGAAACAATATTCGATCTATTGTTGTACGTTTGCTATTCGATTGCTAATTTTATTGTAATTAACATTTAATTACTCGAAAATTTTTATATTAAAACTTATTTATGACGGAATGATTTCATGTTTATTTTCAAAGATTCACGATATAAATTATATTGTTATACAAAACTCAATGTCGCTATTTTAATTACGTTATAATTAACTCACTCGCATACCAATGGTAAGTTAAAAATTAAATAAGACGGTGCATCGAATAAATCATTTTATAAGCTTTAATAAATCTTGAGCTCGCAGCGTCGAATAGGCGATGCTCATTGAATTGTTTTGTTATTTTCTTCTGGAGTACATACATCTAATTGAGAAAAATGCAAGTGAGTACAAGCCTTAAACAAAGATGAAGCGCCGCGCTGCACCAAGAGGAAAAAGAAAAAAAGAATTGCGAGAGAAGCGCGCAAGAAAAGAAGAAGAGAAGAAGGAGGAGGAGGATGAAGAGGAGGAGAAGAGCTCGCGAGCAACGAGAGGAGAATAAAAAAAAAGAAGGAAGAAGTCGAGTGCAGCCGGCGACTGCGAGCAAGTAACATGCGCGCATATAACGAACGATCGCTTTATATAAAACGTTCGCGACGACGACGAGCCGCGCGCTCGCGTCTTTTTATCAACCGCGGACAATCTTTCGTCTGCGTAGGCGTGTGTCTCTTATTTTCTTTTCTTTTTTTTTCTATTGCAATCGCGAGCAAGACGTTATACGATTTCAGCGATGTAACGGCCATTCGGCACGAGATCTCATGTGTGTATGTAGAGCTCGAGGGAATAGGACAAAAGGCGAACGTGAGATGTATGTAGCGCAAAAAAAAGTTTCTATATGTATAAAGAGGGGTCGCGCAAAAATTGAGAGAGTTTTGTATATCAATGAATATTTTCTGTAGCGAATACAGCGCATATACATCGGACACTGTTATATACCATACGGCAAGCTAAGGGAAAAGTGTTTCGTGACTCGGAGCTATTTCTTTCTCGATCCGCCTCAATAATCAAAACGATAGTTGGCTATTCAATTTCTGCAATCTTCTTTGCTCGCGCGCACAACGCAATAAATTTCATTATCTCAATCTAAATACTACACCTATCCCTAGCCGCGCATAGTAGCGTATAGAAACCAACACTATCAATCCGACAACGATGCACTCGCAAATCAAGGGTTGCAAAACCGTTAGACATCTCGCATCTCGGAGGAAGAAAAAAAACTTGCGCGTACAACGAGAGACGAAGGGGGTAAAAGCAGCTTGCTTCGAGAGAGAGAAAAGGGGAGATCGAAATTTTCGTCAAGGAGTTACATGTACGCGTGAGAGACAATGCCGTAGCGCATACGTAATTCGTGTGTGCGTGTAGCTCCGGGGCTTTTTTCACGAAAACTTTTTTTTTCCGCGCACGAGCGCGTTCGGCGGTGTCAAAGCCGGTTCCGGTGAGAGAGCAGCTGGTGCTACTGCTGCTGCGTGACTCGTCTGATGAAAATGGACTTTTTTTTTGACTTCGTAGGTGCAGCGCGCGCGTTTTGTTTGGATCGAAAATAAAGTGCTCATTTGGGCGATGCCTGTTAGAAAGCAAGGCGTTAGGATGTTATTTACTTGTGATCTCGAGCGCTTGCTTATTGTTTCTTCGAAGTGTGTGGTTGAATGAATGAGAACAAATGGTTCGTTCGTGTTTTAATAATAATGTTAGAATTTTTTTTAATTGGATCGAAAGTTCGTTGCGAGAAGGAAATTAAACGAATCTTGTGAAGTTTTGATCAAATTTAAAATGACTGGAGCTACATAAAAAGTTTCCTAAAAATTTGTGACAATTTTTATTAGAACTGTAATGGAGTTTTTCAATTCCGAAACGTTCTACCACTTATTAGATATAAAATCAATTTAGCGAACGGAATTCCCATGCAATAGCCCGACAAAAAATAATAACTCGCACGCAATCAATCTAAAGCGAGTCATCACCATTGAAAGAGAACGAGAGAGAGAGAGAGAGAGAGAGAGAGAGAGAGAGAGAGAGAGAGAGAGAGAGAGAGAGAGAGATTCCAACAGATCCGGGGATGAGCAGCGCGCGCGAGAACGAGGAAAGAAGGGGAGGCGATCAACTCGCTGGTCTCGAAAAAATTCATTTGAATCCACGGACGGAAAAGGGGTTGTAGTCGAGGAAAAAAAAGGCCCGCGAGCTATATAATGTCGCGAGGCGCCGAAATAATTGGATTTCAATTTGATGCGCAAAAAACTCCCCCTCAGTTGGTTTTGGAAATTAGTGTTTGGGTAACACCTTTTTTCGCGATTCTCACGTTCCGGTCCTCTCAAGCTGTCCTGTTGTTTCGCTTACTTTTTTTATCTCTCTCACTCGTGACAGTTGAATGATGCGAAAAATCTGGATCAACCGTGCGCTGAAAGCGACACGTCCGCTTATATTGTTACAATTAATTGCTATTTCGATTTTTCACCTCTCTGTGTTCTTTTTTTTTTCTTTACTGCACAGCGTGGTTTTAATTAAATTAAAACGTATATCAGCGTTGTCTCGCGAAATTAAAAAGCAAAAGTTTTGAATAAACGTATGAGAGTGATACGAAAAGTTCGAGAGCTTGAGAGAAATTTTTATCTTTTCTGTTTTTCCGAGGGAGAGAGAGGGAGAACGAAACGTTTTTCAGGCTTGCACACACCTTTTTAACGTGTCAAAGTTTGCTTATGGGAAAGTTGCGTGTAATTTCGCTCGGATAAGTTCCAGTTATAACGTTACTTGTATTCAATGCGAAGCGCGTACTCTTCTGGTTTTTCCCCTTTTCTAAGTTAATTAAATCGGAGTTTCAATTTTTTTTTCTCCGTACGCAACTTCATACCATTTCCATATTACTTTAATAACGAGACACATTAACGAACTTATAATTTACTAACCACTTAATTTATTTTGTTTATAGACTGAATTTCTTAGCAGTTGTGAAAATAAGTAATTATAGGAAATATAAGATATTGCGTTCTTTTGATTTTTCATGTGTTCATACATTGTTTACGATCGTCAAACAAATCGTCGGCTTAATTAAAAGGTTGTCCCTTCTCCCGCATCCTCCAATACATTTTTATCGTCCTTTCATGCCTTTCTCATACTACTCCTCTTTTTTCCCTTCCATCAATTTCATACAGTATTATGTTGTAACGCACCCCCTCGAGGGACTGATTTGGGTAAAAGAAAGAAAAAAAAGCGAGTATATAGAATACATCGCGCCACCCTTCTTCCGATAGAGCAGGTTTTTAAGTTAATTCATCGACTTGCCGATAAAATTGATTAAAAAAGTTTTATCTAATAATTTTCATCGCGAAAATTCAATAGGTACACTCTGAATATAGTTGATTGATGTTTGTAAACTTATAAGAGCTGCTTGTTTAACTTTTTCGTCGCTCTATACTGTCTTTCTTGTAAGACGCTAATTGTTTTGATAGATCAAGCTTTCAGGAGAAAATGCGACTGCTGATAAAATGAAAAAGTTACTCCACGGCAAAGTAGCGCGCAAAAGTACGAAAAAGAAGAAGAAAAAAAAAAGCTCGAGAAAGGCGCGATATTGCGAGCTCGCTGCCGCCGCTGCATAGCTCCGGTATTAAGCTCGGCGAAAAAGAGCAGGAAGAAGAGAGAAAAAAATAAAAGGAACCGCAAAAACAAAGGAGTGCGCCGCGCGGCTACTTAACGAAACAAATTGTTGCTTCGCCACTGCGGGAGAGAAAAAGAGAGAGAGAGAGGAGAATTTAAAAGTTTCTCGTGTACTTTTATTTCCTTGGCAAGAGAGAACGCGGAGACTCATAAAACGAAATTCAATGTTCGTTAGCTCAGCTTTCTTTGCGCACGTTTGCCGCTCGCGCTCCTCGCGAAAGAGCGAGAAAAACTTTTTTCCCTGCCAAATTGATAAACTTCTTTTTTAATGGGCCGGCAATTGCGCCCGCTTATTCTCGCGTTTAAGTCGCAGGGTCGCTCGCTATGCGTCTGTGCTGCTGCTTTAAGAGTTTTCTCTCGAGAGGTTACACTCGATTAAACGCACATATATTCTCACGCGCATGTATATGCAAGACATGATAAAAATTTTGACTGACTCATGTATGATCGAGAACAATAATCGTCAATCTGATTGAATGGCAAAGTCAGATGTAAAGCAGCTAAAAATTGGTTGCATCACAGGAAGCATTGCCGCATATTTTCCGGGTATAATTATGATCGACGATTACGTCACTCGAGACGACGGCCTCGATATATAAAGCCAGTCCCACATTTGCGTAACCTTGCCATTGGAATATGACCATACATCACAGATTGCTTTGGGGTTACACGCTTTGTAACCGATTATATACATAACATATGTAATAATATTACCACGTGACATCGATAACACACAGAGCACAATGGAGAGCGACATGCAATATGGAAAGCCAATGAATGGGGAAGCCTATGAAATGAAAATAACAGTGCAATAATAAAAGTCGCATACACGACGATAACTGCAAACGTTGAAGAGTGCAAACAAAAAACGACAATGACATCAAAAGCGAAAATAAAAAAATAACAAGAAAAAAAATTAAGAACGAACGTCGTGACAAAAGTCAAAAAATAAATAACCAAAGAATGAAAACCAGGTGATGAGCAAAAAAGGGGGGTGGGGGTGAGATGCCGGGCTGAGTGTTCAACTCACTCGCTGCAGAGTGGACCAGCATTCCTCGAGGGTGCGATCGCTGATGTTGCCTATGCCGCCGGCGCCTGCTCCTCCTCCTCCTCCTCCAGCTGCGGCCGCGTTGCCACCGCCGGCGGTGTTCCCCACGAGGTTGGCCGCTCGAGACTGCGATGCACAGCAGCAAGAGAGTGGGGAGAGAGGGAAAGACATAGGACATAGCCGCATTAGTCGGGATCTTCGTCTTTGATCTTGACCATCGATTGTGTTTGTCCGGGGGATTCCGGATTGAGAGACTATATTGCCCTGACCACGCGCTCGTGCGCGCGAGCTTCGTTGTAACCTAATTACCACGAAAATGCATCTCCAAAATTTCCAACGGCACGTACTTCCATATATCGATCGAACAAAAACTAACGTCCTTGCTCGCGGCTCGGATAGGTTGCGCGTTATATATACTTTCTCGGTAAAAACATCTTTGCCGGCCGGCTCTTCGCGATGACGTATGTTCGCGCTCGTTGGCTCGCTCGCTCGCTTGCTCTCTCTCTCTCTCTCTCTCTCTCTCTCTCTCTCTCTCTCTCTCTCTCTCTCTTGCCGCGCGCACACATACACGCGCGCATTATCTGCGTTGCGCGGGTCAAGAACCCCAAGAGACGTATCTGCATTTGAGCGTCTCACACATACACACACATATGTGTATAAGGTGGTGGTGTGTTCGCGACCCGCTGCGCGGGCGAGCGAGCGAACGAGCGAGATACGTGCATCGCGATGATGCTGCCGCCGCTCTTTGCTGCTGCAGGCCGGTTTTTAAATGTTGAGCCGCGAGCGAGCGCGCGCGAGTTTTCTTTTATGCATTTTACATGGCTGATGAGCTTTGCGGAATTAAAATCATTTCGCGGAAGTTTTGAATATGAATTTACTGTTTCTTGGTCGCGGTTAGCTTTTGTTTAATTTTTTTTTGTGGAGTATGCAATTTCGTCAGCGACTCTTTATATTTTGCGTCGAAGTTAAGGGCTTCTATATAACTTAATTGATCGGATACTCGAGGTAATATTAATCATAGTACTTGTCTCGAAAGCTATAGAATAATACGATCAAAATTTTTCTAATATCAGAGAATAGAGGGGGGGGGGGTATGTTTTAGAAATATCTAAGCTTAGAAACCTACCTGCAACTCGTTGACCAGCTTTTCCGTGAACGCGGCGTCGTGCGAATCTTGACTGCCAGGTCCAGGACTCATCATCGAGTTCTGGTTGTTTTGCTGCTGTTGATTACCCGTCACGTTCATGCCGGCGAGACCGTTCTGGCTGATAGTGTTGGCCATACTGAGCGCCTGCTGCTGTAAATTCTGCGTGAGGTTCTGGGCTTGCTGTGCCAAGTTTTGTGCCTGCTGCTGCATCGTCTGCTGGCTGAGAGTCTGGCTGAGGTTCTGTGCCTGGTTCTGCATATTTTGCTGAAGACTTTGGCTCGCCTGGCTTAGGTTCTGTGGCTGATTGAGCAGCTGCTGTTGCTGCTGCGGCGACAGACTTGGCGTAAGGCTCTGGGCCAAGTTATGTTGAAGAGTTTGGCCGAGGTTTTGCTGCATATTCTGCTGTAACGCCTGGCTCAAGGCTTGACCGAGATTGGAATTTAATGCCTGAGCTGCCTGAACCGCCTGGACGGCGAGCGATGGGCTCGGGGCCTGTGACATGGATTGCTGAGCCTGTGCCTGGGCGAGGTTGTGTAGACTTTGGGCCATGCTCGTGGCAATGGCATTTTGATGGTCAGCCTGCGGCGATGGCGTGGTTGGCGCTGGGGAAGACTGATGCTGTGCTCCCTGGGAACCTTGTGCCATGGATATCGTGTGCTGCTGTTGCTGCTGCTGCTGTTGCTGTTGTTGCTGCTGCTGCTGCAGTTGCGAGGCTGTTTGTCCGAGTCCACCGTTGGCCGTGTGCTGCTGCACCTGTTGGGCATTGGTCTGCTGCTGTTGTTGCTGCTGCTGTTGTTGCTGTTGCTGTTGCTGCTGCTGACCAAGTGGACTGTGCAGGGAATTCTGCTGATTGTGCTGGTTCTGTTGTTGCTGTGAGTTTTGCAGCGGACTGTGCTGCATCCCGGGCGAGTGCTGAGGTGGGCCTCGCTGAGGTTGCTGCCAGTAGTCTGACATTTTAAAGACATGCTGTCTGAGCGCATGTAGATTGGCCGCCGCAGCGGACACCGCCGATGCCTGAACCTCCATGGGTTCGGGCTCGGGTGCGAGATCGGGTTCCGGTGAGCTTGGCTCCTCGTCGTCCTCGTCCTCGTCCCTCTCGGTGATGTCCTCGTCGTCCTCGTTGTTGTGGAGCTTGGCGGGCCTGATGCCCGCTCCGTCGGCTGCAACAGCAGCAGCACCGCTGTTTTGCTCCTGGCCGCCACCACCGTCTCCGCCGCCGCCGTCTCCTCCTCCACCTCCGTCTATCCCACCCCCCGAATCGCCACTGTGATGGTGATTGCCCGGATGGTGCTGGGGATGGTACTGCAGGTGCTGTTGCTGGAGTGGCTGATGATGGAAGGGCTGATGAGGCCGAACCACCTCCGCCGGATTTTGTGCCTGCTGCTGCTGTTGAAGGTGTAGCTGCTGCTGCTGTTGTTGCTGCTGCAGCTGCTGTTGGGACGGTGGTTGCTGTTGGTGATGATGGTGAAGCTGCTGCTGCGGTGGTTGTGGCTGCTGCTCGTTGGGACTGTGCTGCTGTTGCTGCGGCTGTTGAGGCTGATGGTGCTGGTGGTGTTGCTGCTGGGGTTGCTGGGGCTGCTGCTCCAGGCCAAATTCCGATTGGGCTTGCGACTGGGCGCGCAGGTCCAGGGCCGCCGTCGCGTCCGAAATCTTGAGGCCTTCGCGAGAAGCCCGGGCTACCCCCTTACGGCGCAGCTTGCTCGCTTTTTGGCACTCCTTTCGCGAAGCAGCTCGACGACGGGCAGCGCGCCTCCGCTCGGTGGTCGCCGCCGTCACTCCTCACTGACCAGCAGTAGCAGCGTTGGCTTCTTAGCCAAACAACTACTACTCCTCGTCGTTTCCGCTGCCAAGATCGTCGTCGTCGTCGTCGTCGTAGTTGTTGTTGTTGATATCGTCTGAGCGTCGACCGATGGGCCTCAGTCGACGTCGGCGATCTCAACTATTGGTCTTCGTTATCTTGCTGATCTTGACTATCTTCTGCTCATCAAAGCTCTGTGATACTTAACGTTCACGATGATGATGGTGATGATTGTTCCCTCTTTCAATGATGATGCTGTTGCTGATTGATCGTTGTCCGGTCCTTGGTATATACAAACTGTCGTGTGAATGTGTGTGGGGAAGATTGTCTATAGTGTGTGTGTTGATGAGTATTATCATGCGCGCGTGATTTTCTCTCAATTCTGTGGATGTCCTCTCACTCGACGGAGGACAGCCGCGTTTTTTTTCTTCTATCTACTTAAACTCTATACGTACACTTAAGTTCAGGTTAAATTCAGGATTGCCCAGCCCGGACGGTGTGAACGAGATGGAGAGTTCACGGACACTTTGACGTACTTTTTGTATTATTTGGTCGTTCGCTCTGAGGAGAGTGGTTCTGCTTGTGATATTTTTTCTTGGTGATTTGTCTCTCGCGCTCGGAGCGAAGAATCGCAGTATGTTTGTGTATATGACGGCACTACTCGTTCCGTGTTGCCCTGAGTATTTTATTTATTTTAAGCCCCTTTTTATGTGTGTATTGGTTTTGTGTGTGTAATGTTGTGTGCTGTGACGATGCGACTTTCACCTTTATCAGTCGATTCAAAGTCTCTATTATACGTTAAGTATTTATTATTCAGCGGAACGAGAGCGTCACCACAGATTTGTTGGCGGTGCTCCTTCGGCGATTCTTCGTCTTGTTCTATGTGTTTCACTCTCCTCAATTGGTTGTACGTCGTCAAAGCCCGTCGACAACTCCCTCTCGAGAAAAATGCGACTCTAGTATTAATCTTGAAGAGGTTTACTTTTTTTTATTAAATCGATTAACCGCGTCGTACCGATCGTCGATGGTAGCTTTTTTTACTATCGTTTAATTAATATTGCACTTAGGTACACTCGTTTGTTGAACACACTGAAATATATATGTATGCGGCGCGGGGTCTCGATTTATTCTTCACTCGATTCCTTATTATCACTCTTCCTCTTCCTTCTACTGCTGACTCTGCTCGAGGTCCTCTCTCGTTCTTCGGATGATGATCTTCGATCAACCTCGATCGCTTCTTCACTCTCACTGGTAGTGCTGCTGATGCTCGATTTGCTACCCCGCTACTTCCTCTTCTAACCGTAATTCTTCCGATTTTCTTCCACTCTTGTGCTCGACTTCTGCTCTCTTCTTGTCTTATTCGGCTTTTTCCGCTTCGTCCAGTCTTCCTCTCCTGCGCGGGAATAACTCGCTGTAACGCGTCTCCCGCTCGAAGCTGCAATCACAAGAAACAAAAAATTTTTTTTTATATTTGAACGATACGGCAAACGAAACGAATTTTTAATTAACAATAAAATATGCAATTCATATTTCACTAGTTTAACTACGTGTGCGTATGTGTAGTGTTTCCGAGTTGGGATAAAAATAGGCTCACTGGAGTTCGACATTGAACTCTGAGTAAAACGTCAAAGGCACAGGTTTTTCCCGGCACTCGATGTAAACGAAAGTTTCGATTCATTTTTTTTTCTCATTCCCGAGAACGAGTCGAGAGCATGCTTTCTCGTCAACGGCCTTTATTTCGCGGTAATTTCCGACATAGCCAGCCGTCGCCGCCGTCGCACACGTCATTCCGCGGGTGTCGAAGAAAAACGCTTGAATGAGGTCTGTTCGAGAGAGACAGAGAAAAAAAAAAGCTTTGCACATAGGAAATGAGATGTGGCAGTGGCGGAGGTGGCAAGAAACGACTGCTGTCACACTGAATTAGAAAAGAGCGACCTGGAAAAAAAAAATTACATCGCGTATTTTTTTTTCCTCGCGCCTGACATTGAACGTGGTTTGTTACATTGGAAAAAGTCGAGAGTTGAAAGTCGATATCACTTTTTGAAAAGTTTTTTTTTCCTTTTCGAAAACTCGCGAAAAACGTGTTCTACGACTTTTACAACCTGACGAAGGCCACGGATTTTTTTCCATTTCCAATATGCGCCCGTGAAAACCGGATCTTGCTATCGCTCGACTTGGCTGCTGTGCACTGGCTCTAACTTTGACGGGCCGAGCTCGCGGGCATGTGTCAGTCTGCAGTGTTGTGTGGAGGGGGCGAGAGTCGGGGTGCTTAGCCAAAAGCGGGGGGAAGACGCGATCACCAGATAAACCGGAAGCAACGGCACCAGTGAACTCGCGGCACTATGTTGGAGCAAGTCGCGAATGCAAAAGAGAACAAAAAAAATGATGGCACTTGTTCACTTGGTTGACTGTTGCTGCAGGTGTATCTTGTATGCTGTAACTCGCTTCACTATGTGTTTTGGGATGAAACGCAAAAATTTCACTAAAATGTTTTTTTTTCGAATTTGATACCCGAATGGAGTTGAATTTTTGAAAAATTTCACAAAGTCACTCGATGGCACTATTCCCACAAAAAAATGTCACTTGGAGCACCACAAGTTCCACTGTGTTGTCACTCGAACGAAAACTCGTTAAATTTGGAAAAAGTCATTGTCACGACTTGTATCACCGAACCAAACTTCGAAGGTCCAGGTGTGAAATTTTTCAAAGTGTCTTCATCTCCACTCAAAGGTTCAAAGTCCAAATACGAAAAATATTCCAAGTCCAGTAGTGTTCACACTGACAGTAGGCGAAAAATCTTCTTACTAGATATCGTGATCGAGATAGACGACGAGTGCAGAGAGAATCAGTTTTCGCGACACTGCGTGAAAGTCCGTTGGGTTGCGAATCCGTGTGCAAGTGTAAGCTCCTTGGAAGTGATAATCGGCATTCGGAGTGCTAAGGGTTGCTGCGTGCTCAAGGGTACGAACGCCAAGACACGACTGCTCCTCTAGTCTCGCGGTCCAAGACGACTAGGCAGAGAGTCTCTCTCTCTCGTCGGGCCGACGACGTCGTCGACGACGACGGCGGAGGAGAGTGAAAAGAGAGAGGAGAGAGAGAGAGAGAACGCGAGCGCCTCCTTTTCTTCCCTCCGCGCGGATCCTTAGCGGGCGAAGGAAGCGAACTGAGTCGGTCGGGTGGCGCGCGCTTCTAAGTCGCTGCTCTCTGTAGACCGCCGCTGCCGCGCTCTGGCTCCGTGTGTATGTGCTAAGGGTTGCGCGAGAAAGAGAGAGAGCGAGAGAGCGAGTGGTGGTGGCGGCGGCGCGGCGCGTCTCAGACCGCGTGCGTCTGACTAAAAGCCACCCCCTTAAAGAACCCGCGCCGTCTCTCTCTCTCTCTCTTCCTCGCTCGCAAGCTCGCTCGCCGCCTGCCTGCCTCTCTCACTCGCTCTCTGAGTGCGCCGCGGTAGAGGGGCGTTGTCTTAGGTGATGCGCGGCCGCGACGACGAAATGTTGGGTGCCGCGCTCGCCACCACCGTCGGTGTCTTACTCTCTCCCCCGAAGACGACGACGACGCCTCTCCCCTAACGTCGCTCGCTCGCTTGCACGCGCGCGTGGCGGCGCGCGGGGGGGCAACGGCAGCCGAGCGCACGGCTCCTCGGCTAAAAACTGAAGGCGTCCAGAGTACTGAGTTTTCGCCGCTCTCCAGCGGCTACATACACCACCTACGAGCAGCCACCCCTACTTTCCTCCTCTACCTGCTGCTGCTGCTTTTCTCTCTCTTGCGGGCGAGAGAGAGAGCATCGAGTGGGGGCTGGCGCTCCTCGCTTTCTGCCACAGCTTAGGAAAGCTCGCTCACTCGCGGGGGTAAGATGTGAGCGACCGAAAGAGGGGAGAACGCAAACGCGTCGGCGCGGAAGGAGCCGCGCAACCTAAGAACAGAGCTTTTACCCCGCGACCAGAGAAGCGGAGAGAAACCTTTTCCCCTCTAACCTCGCTCGCTCGCTCGCTTTTTAGCCGAGGTCCAAGGGACGGAAACGGCCAAGGGGCGATATATGTGTGTATGTATGGCCTGCCTGCCTGCCTGCCTCACTGTCAGCTCCTTGGACGCGTGTGCTTGGCGTTAAGCATCGACCAACGACGACCAAAGGGCTAATGGCTTGCCTTGTAACCTGTTTGACGATGCACTTGTTCCACGATGACTAATGACGCTCACTTTGCTTTCTTTTATTGTACATATATTGCTATTGTGCTCGAGACTCGCGCGCGACGATCCTATTGTTCGACACGGATTTCGGACCTACGGACAATAAGACAACACTTACACCCTTCAACGAAGGCTTATTGTTATGCGAGCGACGTCCCGCAGAAAAAGAGAATTCGAAAATAATTCGAACTAAGGAATACAAAAAACGAGAACTCCTTGTGTGTACTTGTTACGCCGAGAGTGCAGTATGCGTGCGTTCGACACAAATCGCTAAGTGCAACTAACGCTTTTAAAAAAGACGCCGCGTCGGCGGTACATACGTAGAATATAGCATGTAAGGGGGTGTACACCAAAGTTTTATTAAAAAAGAAAGTGGGGGCCCTTCTTTTAAAAATGGCCTCCGCGGGCTAGTAACACATGCGTGACTAACTCAAAGGGAGCGCGCACGATTGCAAGAGAGACGACTACGGTCAGAATAAAATTCAATAGTGCTTTCTTTTTTTTTTCGGTCGCCCCCATGAGTGCGAGCGCACTCGTGCAATTTAGTTCCCCCTTTCGAAAAAAGAAACTGCAGGCGTGTATGCCGTTCGATTCGTCATTGGGAAGTACGCGTATACGCCATCGTTTTTATTTTTAAGTGTCGGGTGCGCTGAGCTATCATTATAACTTTACGTTCGTTTTCTAGTTCTTCGTTCATTATTCAAACGACTAATGCAGCTCTATATGAAAAATAATTCGTAGTATTGGGAAAAATTATCGGTCATAGTCTATAACATAGAATTTTGTTATAGCCTAGCTACTCTAAGCCATGATAACTAATGATTTCTGCAATTTATATTTTTAAATTTTTAAAAAAAATTTTTCCGAATATTTTTTTTTATAAAATAAGGCAATGAATGAAGTTGCAGGACAAGTGCCACAAGCGAGCCAGTGACGCAAAAGCAATCGGCGCGCACAATGACAATTAGCCCGAGGGAGCCATATGTATATAGCATCCCCCCATCTCCCCCCATTCCAGCATCGGTCGAATCTCGCTCGCTCGCGGGCAATTTAAGGAACGCCGGTCAGTTCCTCGAGCGAGAGAGAGAGAGCGGTCATCTTAGACGCGTTACCTCCCTCCCTCTCTCTCTCTCTCTCTCTCTCTCTCTCGCGAGCGCGCACTCTTTCCGTCAGCCCCCGCTCTTTTAATGTCGCTCCCCCTACGCCGTTTCTCTCCCTTGTAACATTCTACCCCCCACTTCTTTCTCCACCCTCAAAAGCGCGGCGGCGGCGGCGACGACGTCTTTCCCCACCATCGCGCCGATCCACCGCCGTCACCACCACCACCACCACCCCTGCGTCTTTTTTTTTCCACGTGCGCGCCACGTGTGGGGGCGCGCCTACTTTTTTCCATTCTCGCTCCACCCTATTTTTTTTCTCCGATGGGCGGGGGTGAGACACACTCGGCCAATGGGCGTCGCGCCAACTCCTTTGTACCGCGTTGACTTGTGTTTCTTTTTTTTCTTACTCTTTATATTTGAGGGGCGGCTCGTGGCGTCGTTAATTGATGCCTGGGTAACTCGTTACTTCAGTCAAATAGACGTATTGCGTTTAAACTTCGCGAAGGTGAAGTTAGTTTCGTTTTTACGGTGAATTATCATTCGATCAGCCGTCACCGACTACCCACCGAGCCATCACTCAAAGCACCCGACTATATATGTATATGTATATATACACGTGAACGCGCGCTCGCGGAGCATGTGCACACGCCGCGGAGATGAGCGCAAGACCGCACGCAGGCTGCACTTCCGCTGCGGGGGCGATTATAAGCGCCGCGCGCGTATATTGGCCCGTAATCGGCAAAAGCCTTTTTCCCTCGCTTACTCGCTCGCTCGCTCGTTCGCTAACTCTCTGCTTTAAATTACAAATGAACGGATGGCTCGAGCTACCCGAAGAAACAGGTGAAAAGCGCATGTGTTCTCTATCTCCCTCTCTCGTTACGCGAGTACAATATGCGAGAAGACTGACTGTTCATTAGAAATATATACTAAATTCTGAATGAAGTGGTTTTCAACTATATCTCATATTTTTAGATTGCAATTTTTTCTTCGTCATAATGAACGTGTAAAGCGGCTGACGTATATATCTACTTTCAAATTTAAACATCGGACAAACTGTAATGAGAAAAGCTTGGCACTTAGTTTCCTTGAATAATACAAGAATGTCTTTGTATGTACATAATAAACACATTGCGAGCCTATATAACGCCACGTGCAATTACTCTGCTCTCCCCCTTTTAGCCTCGTTTCGCTCGACACACGAAGTCTTAACCGAAAATGCATCAAGTACCCATGAACGCATGTGCACCCACCCACGTGAATAACGCACATCCCGATCGCAATTCCTGTCTCCCTTACTCGGGCGCGATCGGCAGCTGGAGTCCGGGGGCGCGCGCGCGAGATTCGGCGGCCAGATACACGCGTAGGAAGGCATTTGTCTTGAGGCGCGGCGCGGTTGGTGCGGGTGGACGAACGAACGAACGAGAAATAGAGAGAGAGAGAGAGAAAGAGAAAGAGAGAGAGAGACACCTTGCACCCGCGCGTGCACCTATATTTTTCCACTTGAAGTTAATTTATGCACAACCGCGTGCAATGCAACCTGTAATTTGTTATGATACCGCGCGCGCAAGCGAGCTGGTTACACGCCGATGATGTTTTTCAAGGCATGCCGGAATAAATTTGGATTGTTAATATGGGAAAAAGGTATAAGACTCTAATGAGCGATAAACTTTGCATATATATGTACGCTTGAACGTCGTGATGGCTTTTCTTGTGTGTTCAATTGAAAGTCCATTCGAAATTCCCCTATACGCGCCAATCGATAGACGAGGCATACTGGTGTAGTAAAAGCCGAGGGGTCGTATATGAGTGAGAGAGAGAGGCTGAAGCAACCCCGAGCCGAGGTGACGCCTAGCGGCAGATGAACAAACGAGTCGCTCTGGTTTTTGTCCGTGCTAAGCCGGAAGCCTAGAGAGCCGTGTGTCGTTCGTTCCCTTTCGTTCTCTCTCTCTCTCTCTCTCTTTCTCTCTCTCTCTCTCTCTTGCCAGAGTGCAAAAAGAAATCGCTGCGACCTTGATTGAGTGTAGCCATAGGCCTTGGGCTCTACTACTCGTTCGTTCGCAGCTTCTCTCTCTCTCCCTCTCTCTCTCTCTCTCTCTCTCTCTCTCTCTCTCTCGCTTGCTCGCTTGCTCACTCTTTCGAGCACATGCATTGTGCATGTAACGCTCGCGCGTCCGGATTAAGAATTTTAACGGGAGATGAGCGGCGCGTCCGGTGCGCATTACGCAATGAAAGAAACAAATGAAGCTTAATAGAAAAACTGCCTTGCTCACTATCTCTCGCGCTAGAAAAACCGACCGAGTATATAGTGCCAACAAGACGCGACGCGCGGGCGAGCAGAGGCTTTGCTTTTCTGGAGCGATCGTCAAAGATTATTATCTGCAGACTCGATCGCCGCTATTTCCTCGCGTGATTTATCGCTTTTGGCCGAGGATACACCCTGTTTCCAATTTTGCCGGTGAATTTATTGTCATCAACACAGCGAGGAGAGCTCGCTTCATTAATTGATTGTAAATTTCAAAACTGATTTTAAACTACGCGACGTTATTGCGGTACGTCGCTGCCGGAAACTTGTAGAAACATAATTTTTAATTCAGAGGTGCGGTTACACTAATTTTAATTGTATGTACGAGCTTTCCGAGAATTATATGACGATGCAATGCCAATAAATTACGCTTGAAATTTTCAACTAGGCGGCTCTCTCTCTCTCGCTCTCTTGTGGCGAGTAAGAAAAGAGGATAAGAGCCTATATCGAGGCCAAAAATATATGCGACGAGCGCCGCCGTTGCCGTCGCGCAAAAATACGCTTTCGCGGCTAGAACGAAAATTTACGGCGTGTATTTTCAAACAATGTAGCTCTCTGTGTATTTCGAACTACTCGCTATTCTATATTTTCCGAGCTTAACGAATCCCCATGTCCGCGTGCCGGCTGCTGCTTCGTTATCAATTTTCAATCGGAAAGGAAAATATACTCTACATCGCATAGCTTTAAAAAAAACATTTTTTGTTTCCACTCATTCATCCGGGTTTGCACTCGAAATACTTTTAAAAGTGACTGCCAACATAGAATAAATAAAAGAACACGGAGTCCAATTGATTTTTACTTTTCGGATCCGCCTTTCAAATTCGTTAGTTTGTATTTCATCTCTTTTATTGAATGGCTCGTGACAAGCCAAAATAAAATGTCATGCCCAATCATCATCATCATTGCAAAATCTATTCCTACTAGTTTCACGAGTCATCTGGCATAATTAACTAATTAAGGAGCGCGATAAAACACCCACACCCGGGTAATTTGATTTGAAAAGGTATAGCAGCGTTGCAGCTCTCGAAACACGCGAAATCCTTGCTTACAAGTGTGTGTGTGTGTGTGTGTGTGTGTGTGTGTGTGTGTGTGTGTGTGTGTGTGTGTGTGTGTGTGTGTGTGTGT
>JAWWMK010000040.1:16027006-16065032 GCA_035047105.1 Galeopsomyia nigrocyanea
GTGTGTGTGTGTGTGTGTGTGTGTGTGTGTGTGTGTGTGTGTGTGTGTGTGTGTGTGTGTGTGTGAGA
This sequence comes from Galeopsomyia nigrocyanea, assembly GCA_035047105.1. Lineage (NCBI taxonomy): Eukaryota > Metazoa > Arthropoda > Insecta > Hymenoptera > Eulophidae > Galeopsomyia > Galeopsomyia nigrocyanea. Next base: position 16,027,075 of record JAWWMK010000040.1, read on the forward strand.
GAGAGAGAGTTGTGCGCATCACTCGTCCGAGCGAGCCATTAATCATCCGTACAAGTCCTTTAATTATTGAGCTGCAGCCAGTGAGCTGCGGCCCATTGACGGCTTTGTAATTGTCACTTTGAAGTTCATATGTGCGTGTTATGTACGATGGGACTCTATACACGCAGTTCTCGCACGGCACAGGTTGATTCATCTAAGTTTCTTTTTCCTCTACCGCAGTACCGAAGGTATTGATTAACGTTCAATAGAAATTACATGTAGTTTGCATTGATCGATGCTAAATAAACGAACAGAGATGGATAAGAGCGACATTCACGGCCTATTTCGAAGGCAACACTATGTGGCAGCAACCTTGACATTGCAAAATCAAGCCGAAGAAGCAATTAGGCAGAGTGACAATCGATCGACACGCGCCAAAACGACTTGCAAAAAGAAGTATCCGCGTTATCCGAATGCCGACCCTGAGCTTGCGCGCTTCTGCTACTGCTGCTGCGTCGCTTGGATTTTTCCTGACCGAACGACGACGACTTGGCTGTGTCAATAGGAGCCAATCTAAGTGTACGCGCGTGCAGATGTAATGCAGCCGAGCGAGCAGACAGTGACGTGATGCAATCGTGTGTGTGCGCCGCTGGCAGTTTCGACATTCTCTCCCTCTCTCTCTCTCTCTCTCTCTCTCTCTCTCTCTCTCTCTTCGCGAGGGGGAGAGAGAGAGAGAGAGATAGATAGACGGAGATCGAGAGCGTCTGTCTATCCCTTTCGTCGATGTACCTGCCGAACGACTGTCGAGATTCGAATTCTCGTTCTACTTCTTTATTTTCTTTTCTTTCTTTTTTTTTATCGGACGATTGTTCTTTTCGGAATTGATTATTTTTTTAAAGTACATAGGTTTTTCTTCAATTTATTTTGGACATTCTTTTCAAACTAAATAATTAATTCTTTTTTTTTCTCCTCCCTCAATTTGTAAATATACTACTGTACTATTTTACTTACAGGTATTATTAAATTTTCACTGAACTATTGTGTTGAATAAATTTTACAAATTGTATGCACAACCTGACCATGTAAGTTGAAAAAAATCATTATAATAAATAAAGGAAAAAAGTCTGAAATCATCACTAATTGGGCTATATTTGCATTTTTATATGATGATGTATAAACGTTATGTTTTTACTTAAGTACTTGGTGAGACCAGCATCTATTGTGAAATACGTCTAGGAAGCAACTGATTTTCAAAGTCTTCATAATAAAAAATACTAACGAAACCAAACTCGAGATATTACGAGCGTGATATTTTTTCCACACGTGACGATGGCAGATAAGTGTCGGAAAATTTACGATTATAAAAGTTGTTTGCGCGCATTTTTCCGCAGACTTACGAGAAAAACAGTTGGATTTTTTATCGGCCCCACAGCAAGTGGAAATTCATTTAGGAGTACGCCATATTTTTTTTTCATTCTCTCGTGTCCTCTCTCTCTCTCTCTCTCTCTCTTGCACGATAAGATAAGAATGCGTTTCGACGTATCCCGGATCAAGGTGACTGCCGGAGATAACGTACCGCCTTAAACTTGCGGCCTTCGACGGGTCGCTTATCATTCGCGCGAGCAAGAGAGTGTTTACGCTTTTTGCAATATCGCGAGCCACTCGAAATATATAACTGCTTGCGATTAGTTCTTTTTGCCTCGTATCTCGCAATAATGTTTCATGAAAATATATTTTTCTGCGTTCCAAAGTACTTGATTTCATTTTCAGTAATTGTTTACTAATCGAAGCTTTCTTTTAATGAAAAAATGTCGATTTCGAAAAATTGCAAATTTCGTTAAAATACTTCTTTTTGTTACTTAGGTTCGTTCTATATACATTACGCGTCAAAGCACAGCAACCGTTAATTTTGCGGAACTACCTATCCCGCTTTGTTGGGTAACAACATTATCTTCGATCATCGGCGAGTCTGAAAGCTTTTTTATCGAGCAAGCCGCGTACCACACTCTAACTTCGTTAAATATCCGTAGCGAACGATGGTCTCTCTCTCTCTCTCTCTCTTCGCTCGAAAGTGTATCATATAGCCACATACGCCGAAAAAAAAATAATAATAAAAGAAAGATACTTCAAAGCTCGTAAAAAATATCACCCTCTCCCTCTCGGCGCGGTAGTCATCGAACGCACGCACACGCATCGCATTGTTTGCCGCTCAAATTTATCCGGGGCTCGACAGGCTAAATAATTAATTCTTTTTTTTTTCTCCTCATTGCAGCAACACCGGCAGCAGCAGCAGCAGCGCGCCGATAAAACAAACATCTCTCGGTCCCTCGTGCGTACCGGAAAATCATTGCGCCCACCTCTATCTTCACCCCCGCCGGTCCAGTAGCAGCGTCATGCAGTATAGCAGCGATAAGCTATTTGCATATGCACGGGTGCGGGGTTGCCCGGGAAATATATATGCTCGCACGCAGTGTGTGTGTGTGTGTGTGTGTGTGTGTGTGTGTATGTGTGTATGTGTGAGAGAGAGAGAGAGAGAGAGAGAGAGCTCCCTCTCGCCCGGGAATATTTTTCGCTGGAATTTTCGGTGAAATCATCGAGTGTGTGCAGTAGCAGCAGCAGCTCTCTCTCTCTCTCCTCTCTCGCACTCGGGTAGCCCAGGTCATCGACGCCGGCGCCGAGTGTAGGGGGTAAGCGCAACCGCCGGCAGAGCTCCCCATTGGCCGGGGGGTGGCTCGCTGCAGTCATCGATTCGCCCAGTCATTGGCTGCAGCGCCGCCATTTTGCAATGATTCCGAGGGATCAATACGAGCGCGCAAAGCCTAGCGAAAAAATACACCCTCACCTCTCGCCTCTCCTCACTTTCGTGGGTACAAAAAAGAGAAAAAAAATCACGAAGTTCAAGCGGGTTCGCGAGGAGGGTTCGGAATTGATGATGCTTACAACGAGAGAGAGAGAGAGAGAAAGAGAGAGCTGGAATTTTCGGATGCACACACACGCGCGCGAGGGAGAGCCAGCAGCGTCATTTTTTAATATGCGCAGGTTGAATGATGGTCGACGCCCGATGCACTTTTCGAGAATGTCTGGGGTTGGAACGATGCCCAGAAAAGAGGGGAGCTAGACGACTGAGAGAGTTTTTGTGTTTTGTAAATTGAATTTTCGAGTGGGCTGTTTGCTACGTCTCTGCGTGTGCATATTGAAATTTGAGGTTCACGAACGTGACATGATGGCGAGAATTCGTGTGCACTAATAGAGTATAGACAGTGCGAAAAAGTTTTGACGCGTAAATACTTGTTAAAGTGTAAACTTCGATCAATTTAATTTGCAGTTTATGCTTTGTATATGTTTGTAAATACGTATCTCTAGACGATAACATTTAACTACGCAATACACAATTTTAACTTAATAAATGTTGAAATGGTAGGAATGAACTTTTTAAATGTATTTTAACGAAAAAATTGCTTTAGACAAATCATCATGGCAAAACCGCGTCATTTATAAATACCGAATTGGATCTTAATAATATAAATAAGACATTTAATTTAATATAATGTAGAATAGTACTAATCAAACCGTAAGATGCGTCGGTTACGATGCATCATATAAAAACTTTGAGTCTATATCGTATGATGATCTTCGTGGATAGTTAATTAAACTAAATATATATACAATGATTTTAAGAATAGTCAACAATAATTGTAATGCTCGGAATAATTAAAATGTATATATTGAAGTTTGAATGATTTGAATGACATTGATGACTTGATCTAGCAAAATAAACTCATGATCAATTGAAAAGTTTTTCCTAAAAATAAAAATAGTTGTAACAACATTAATCATGCATTTCTTTTTGATAATTGTTGTACTTACATTTGGAACCGAGTTAACTGAAACAAGGACATAAGGCTTTCTTGGTAGCAACGACTTTTAGATCACATTTTTAGTTATTAAGAATTTTAGCGCTTTTTTCATTTTCTCGCTTTTTTTTCTCTTTAAATTTACGTTTAAAATCTAAAGTTTTCAAAACTTGTTAAAAATATACTTTAGTCATTTCTTTACAATTTACTTCGTAAACGTCTAAAGTTTCCTCCTTTCGTTTCTTTCTTTGTTCCTTGACAACGAGGGTATATTTTTTTTGTAAGGCAATGCTTATTTTCTTAATTTTTGTTACTCTTTTTTTGTGCTTTTTTATAATTTTTTTTATTTTCGTTTCTTGCTTTTTGTGTTTTTTTCTTATTTTATTCGTTACGTTCTTGAGTTACTTCTTGATGTTTCCCTTGGTTCTTGAGCTCGTCGTTTGAAAATTTTGAAATGAGACACGTTTATTGTTTCCAAAAAGTTTGAGTGAGTCGCTTGTATGTAAGAATCAGTTATTATTGTAGTGGTGGTTGATATTGTTCCGGCAAAATCAATAATAAGTTGAGTTGTTCAGACTTGTTTTTACAGAAATATCGGTGCGTGTTTTACAAACGGTAAAATTAATTTTTCAATGAAATAACTATGACAACACATAACAACACAGTGCGACGCGTCTGTAACAGAGAAGCAGAAAAAAAGGGGATCTCAGCATCGCTCTCGCACTGCACTATGCTTATTAGTGCAAGACGTGAGTCAACGCAATGCCTATATCGGTGAAGTATTCAGATTATCATCTAAAAACTAACAAATTCGCGGTGTTTCTTTGACCGAATGGTATTTTAACATTGATAAACAATTTTTTATTGATATTATCATCGAAACGTTTACTGTTAAGATTTATCGATTTTAGCGATATCGTGGAAAGCTCGGAACAATTTTTAAGTTTGAAGTGCTACGGATGTAGTAAGTATTATGGATTTTATTATTACTGATGCGTGCGTCTGAGTATCGATGATCTCGTTAACATGCAAAAATTTCTTCTATGGGTAAACGCGTCGTAAAATATACCTACAAATAAAAATTGAACATGAAAAAAAAGTAATTGATCGAAGTAGCGAGAGTTAAGAAAAAAATATATCATTTACAAAAGTCAAAAACTTCGAATTTACTTCAAAATGCCTATTTATAATCAAATATCTGAAATTGTAAGTCTAATCAAGAATGCATCACTTATTACGTAATTTATTACGTAAGTCAGTACATACCTCAAACTCCAATATTTCAAAAAACTTCCGATACCCAAATTCTACTGCAATTAATTACACCTACAATAAATAAAATCTTAAATACAAATAAATAAACAATAAACGAAAAAAAACTCGTTCTCAAAGAATAGAAGAGCATCGAAAAAATAAAGAAGAATCTCGTAAAAAAATGCAAATGGAGCCAAGGAGCGTCGACAAAATGGAGGCTGCGCGATCGCGCCACCCGTGGTGTGCGCGTTGGTCGTGTGCGGCGAGCGAGATCATCGAAGTCAGCCATCATGCATCGACGCGAAAAGGGGGGTTTCGCCAGGCGATGGGCGGTGGTCCTTCTTGAGCAATGATAGTCATTAGAGTGCGAGATAGAGTCAGTAGAGGAAAAAAGTATAAAGGCACTTAAGTGTAGAGCTTGGTTGTCGTATCACGTGATGATGGGTAGGGGGAGAGGGAAGGCGGCCGTCTTGGTGTCGCTGGCGTAGCCTGTGCCTGTGCCCCCTCCTTCTCCTAAGACGCGCGCTATAACACCGGCTCTCCTCCTCCTCCTCCTCCTCCTCCTCTTCCTCCTCTTCTTTTGCCGCGTGCGCGCGGCTTTCCCGCGACTTTTCTCTCCACGTGCTTGCTCTCTCTTTCCTTGACTCTGTGTGTGTGTGTGTCATGTCGCGCACCTATAGCCTTGCACTTCAAACCATCCAACTGCCCGAGCTTTCCAATCTCCTCGATCTCCGCGTATATCTCTATCGCGGCTAATTTATATCCGAAATATAAGTCTCCCGCACTCCGCGTGAATTTGGTCAAGTGACCGTCTTTTAGATAACACGATTTTACAAAGTTTAAGAGTGAAACACTGAATTAAAAGTTGCAAAAAACTACGAAAAATGGAGGATTTGTCGTAACCTTTGATAGAGGCATTGCGAGCATCCCCGTGTCTGAGTAGCAACTGCGCCGTGGCCCCGTGCCGGGCACCCCCACCTCACTTCACCTCACTCGACGTGGCTCGCTCCCTCCGCAACCACCGCGCCGGCAACCCTCTCTCACATACGTATACGTGTACAACGTCCGCCCCGCCCTGCACATGCACGGCCTGCATCATCGTCATCGAAGAGAGAGCTAGAGAGGGAGTTTCGAACACTCGTATGTGTGGTGCATCGGTGTGCGCGAGCAGTCATCGACGCCTGCGCGCCGAAAGGCGGGGAGCTTTTCGCGGAAAAATGATTCGCCAAGCGCCCACCACCACTGATGCTGCTGCTGCTACCGCTGCCTGCCTGCCGGGGACAACAACGGCACGCAAAAAAATAATCATTTTTTCGAGCGCTGGTTGCTAGGCGCGCCTTTTTTCGATGACGCCGCGGCTGCCGCCTGCACACTTTGGAATAAAAAAAAATCCGGTGATGATGACTGCGAGCGCGGGGGAGAGAGAAAAGAGAGAGGAAGAGAGGGATCAATACTGAAATTAAACGCGAGCTGGGATCGCAATTTTCGATAGCATGCCCAGCCAGAGAGAGAAATTTCCATGTGGCTAAATTGCATTTTGGGGGGCGTCGACGTCTTTGACAAAAGGCAAATTTTGACTTGACGCTCGGTGTGTGATTATATACCGATAGGCAGGTGTGAAAATGTCAGGTCATTTTGGGCTAGGGTAATTGATGCTTTTGTTATTGCTGTAATGAGTTTGGTCACTGACGCGTTCTTTGATCAATTTACCCATTACATCGCTTATTGTACGTTACAGACTAGTCTTCTTGAAAAATAAATATTTTTTGTTTGCCTTTTACGAGTTACGGAAGTTAAAAAAAATGACGTAAGTACAATGTTAACTTTTATACGTCATTGTATTTTTTCACAATCAACCATGTAAATGCGTTTTTTGTTTCGAAAAAGAGAATTTGGTCGGGAACGTTACAGCTCTCCCGCTTGCGTGCATTGCACGAAATACGCGCGGACGGTATGGTTGCCGCATACCTGAAACAGTATCGGGAATTCCGAAAACGAGCGCTACAATAATCATTAAAATTCCGACGGGCTTTTTCGATTTTTCAAATGAATTTTCATTAATGAAAATCGACAGGCATGCATATATGTACGCGCGCGCGGAGAATTCCAATCAAAATTAAATTCCAGTCAAAAATTGGAGAATTCCGCGCGATTATGATGATTTCGTGCTTTTCATTATTCCTTTGTCCGCCGATACAATATAGCATTTTTCCATTGTTTTCGAGTAAAAAAAAAATATTTTCATTAAAAGAAAGTCATTGTCACAAAAAACTCTTTGGAATTATAATTTAAAATTGGTCGTTGAACACAAAAGTTTGACGATCTTATGAATCGTAATAAACCAAACTAACACGAGGTGGGTGACGAAGAAAAATAGACAAGTGAAATAACGTATGCGAAGCGTCAAGCCTGTAATACGGATATCACCCCATCGGAGACAAAGTGATTTCCAAAACGCGCGCGAGGGGCGTATAAGGGAGGAGGAAGGGGGGAGTTGGCTGACCGCAGGCAGCGCTCGGATTCTCGCCGGCGGCGGCATTCCTTCGCGCGCGCGGGCGAGGCCTGCAACGTTGTAATGTTAGGGATGTATTGCGCGTTATGTAAGAGAGAGAGAGAGAGAGAGAGAGAGAGAGAGAGAGAGAGAGAGAGACAGAGAGAGAGAGAGAGAGACAGAGAGAGAGAGAGAGAGAGAGAGAGCAAGAGAGAGGGTCATGCGGCGGGCGAAGCAGCTGCCGAGTGTGCGGCTGGCAGAGCAGAGTTTTCGGGAGGATGTGATTTTTTTATATACTTGATTATATACTGTTTGTTGAAGCGAACGGTACTTTAGCCGTAATCGTTATCTTCTTTCGAGTATATTATGGCTCAGCTTCCTTTTTATGGGTATTTATGGGTTCTCATTATTTTTGAATTTAACGGTGTTTATGAGAAACTTTTATTTTATTGTAAAGTCGTAATTAAAAACAGAATCCTCTTGAACAAATTCGAATTGTCTACAACCACATTATCTTTAACGAAAATTACTCGATTCAGTACACGTCAGCACGAATATTTAACGAGTATAATATAATGTTTCATTATATCCGCGTAATAATATATTCCGAATGCTCGCAGTAAAAGCAATTCAAACCGCATCCAAAGGTGGTACTAAGCAATAATAAACTGGCCGAGTGAAAAGCTCCGAGCAGTTGGGAAAAAGCACGCGAAATCACCTTAAAAATGTTCGCCCGCAGCAGACTACTAAATCTTAATGCAGCGCAGCCTCGCTCTCCATTAACGAGCAAAAACATATCCATTAGGCTCGCTCTTTCTCTCTCTCTCTCTGTCTCTCTTGCGAGCGTAAAGACCCATAAGTATAACGCATAATACGCGAGAGAGTGCAACATGCCTATGCACACACATATACACACACACACACGCACGCCACCCGATCTGCCGTTATACACCCGAGGCGAGATTTTCGCCCGTCCGGGTACGAGGAAGGGAGAGAATGTGTATGTGTATGTGCATCGGTCGATCAATGATTGCACTTGGAGGAATGAAACATGTGTAGAGAGAATGAGATTTTATCAGTTTGTTTGTTTGAAGAAGGGGGAAAAAAGAATTCGCGAAAAATTAAAAGGAGAAATTTTTTTTTCTACGATCATTCGTCTGTACGACCGTTTTCGATATATCGAAGTGCACTTGATTAGTCTAAATCTCAAATTATCGAGTGGATTTACAGTAATGAAAACGGCTCAGCGAATCTGTAAATTCACTTTTATTGACTTTTAGATAAACCTATGAATTCGTAATATACGACCTGGAGCTCGACCATAAAAGCGATCGCGCGCGATAATACGAGAGCTGCTGCTCCTCTACCTTCTGCACGCTAAATACATAATAACTTTATTTTTTACAAATAAAATTCAAAAATAAACCCGAACAATAAAAAATAAATAAAAAATCAAAACAATCTCTCTCTCTCTCTCTCTCTCTCTTTCTCTCTCTCTCTCTCTCTCTCGCCGCCAGCGCGAGATAACTTTCACAAAATTTCTAAAGATATCGCGCGCGCTATCCTGCACTGTGGCGAACAATGGCCGAATTACGCGTATAGCTCTCTCGCCCAGTGTCCGAAGCGAGGATGAAATAATCTCTCCCCTTGTTACCCTCCATTCAACCGAGCTCCGAAAAAAAAGAGAGAAGGATAGCAAGCAAGGAAGAATCCAATTTTTGCGGACGCGTCCCGGGGTATATATGCAAATCGTCATTGTGTTATTCCAGAGGTCGACGACGACAAAAAAGAAAAAAAAAGAAAGAAAAGGAAAGGAAAGAAAATCCAGGTCAAAAGGGCCCTGCCACACGATCATATAGGGCTCGCGATGTGTGTGTGTGCGTGTGTGTGTGCGTGCGTGTGTGTATGTGTGTGTGTATGTATATCAAGCCATTCACGCTCATGGAGCTATAACGGTCGGCCAGTGACGCCCTTTAAGACAATCGATACAATTTACGCTAGCGTGCTACTCTCGCCTGCCAGCCAGCCTGCGTATATATGTATATACATATGTATACGTGCGTAAGCGGTGTACGGTTTCCTCGTGGCAGTGCGCGACCTAACTCTCGGCCGCGCGCTACGATCATCCCGTACTATATATCTATATATGACCTGACACATACTGGAGCGCGAGTTGCAGTGACGATGTGCTTTGAGAGTGACAGTGCTCTCTCTCTAGCTTGCGCGAATTGGATTCGTTGCGACGAATTTTGACTGTGTATGCTTTCGTAGTTTGTCGTTGTTTAAAGATGGTTAACGCCATGATTTCGACCTTAGCGCAAACGCTTTATTATACAATTTTTTTTATTTCGGAAATTTCTGCTAAAAATTGATTCCGAATAATTATTACATTTTAAATTCAATTCTATATCATACGACGAAAAAAAAAAGTCAAGCTAACAAAAACATTCCCGTCTTATTCTTAAATTTCACGCAACAAAAAAAAAGCAGATGGGTATACATTCAAACCCATCATTTAATTTGGAACCCTCTCTCTTTCTCAGTTTTTTTTTGTCACCCCCTCTAACACCTCGGCTCGTGAAAAGACAACGAGAGAAAGTACAATAGTTTGAAGGCTAGAAAAGAGGAGGCTGGCTGGAGCCAAAAAGACGGGAAGAGAATGGAGTCTAGTGTTCCTAGACAAGAGCACGAAAGAAAGGGACGCGCCGCGGGGCTTTTGTCGAGGCGAAAAGCTCTCATTAGACAACCCGAAAGAATATGATCTGCATATAGCTATTTTGCGGAGAGCGGCGAGCAAAAAAAAAAAAAAATTCTGCTCCGGTAAACTAGTCTTAGAATGCAAAAATGTGTCTGTTATACTAGTTTTTTTTCGGGGGTTTAGTCAATAGACTGACGATTCTTTTCATCGTTTGAGAGAAATAGAGCACAGAACTATGGAATTTTAGCGCTGAAAAGATGTCTTTGAAATGCATTTTTTTTCTTTGAAAACTAAACAGTAGCTGCAATACTTCATTAAGTACGAAATAATTAATCAAAGTCTAGTAAAAATTCGAATATAATTCAATTCTTTTCACACGAAATATAATGACTTATAAAATCTTCGTCTTACGATTTCACAATCGAGCAGCAAGGTACAACTAAGCTGTATAGCTGTCGCTTAAAAATAGAGTCGATGCGCATAAAAATTGAATCTGGCAAATAGTTCTAAAGCGTCGGCACATATAAAACACAGCGCACACCCAGTATAAACGTCGGCCCTCGCGGAGTTAGTCGCCTCGAAGGCGTCGAAAGGGGACAGAGAGTTTTGCAGCAGCAGCAGCAGCCGCGTGTGTGCGCATTCGCTCTATAATAGCAACAATGAGCCGGGCACGGTTGACCAATCGTCCCTGATTTTTTGCCTAGCCACACAGCTGCTGCCGCTTCTCTCTCTCTCTCGCTCTCTGTCTATTCATGCAAATTGCGCCACGCAGGTACAGACCGACTACTCGCGCATAACGGACAATGTGCCGAGGTCATCGCGAAATTTTAGTTTAGCTCTCTCTCTCTCTCTCACTCACTCACTCGAATTTTCGAATATATTGCTGGCAACACCACTTGCCAATCATATACATTTTTTTACTGTTTGCCTCGATATTTTTTTCGAAATTGTAGTGATCGCGCGTCTTTGCATATAAATGTAGTGATTCCTTTGTTAGAATATCGTGTAATTACACGCCTCGTTCAACCTATAATTTAACATACGAGAAATAGCGAAGCTAACGACGAACGACAAACAAAAAAATAAATAAAAAATAAACTTTTTTTTTATCACTTGAAAAACGGACACTCCGAAAAAGGGGCCATTAAAGGCCTCTTGGCCAGCCGCCTAATGATGGCGCGAAAAGGGCCGACAGAAGTCGAGAAGGTAATTAGTAAAAACAAAGGAACCATCGTCTATATATCTAACCAAGGCAGAGCGAGCTTGCAAGCTCTTCCACAGGTCTGAATGAAGAAATTTTAAAAGAAAGACTCGGATGATAAAATCGAAATGAGAAAATAATCCCTGGGTTTTCTCTCTCTCTCGCGGCCATTGCTATTATAGCCACAGCCAAGCCATAGCGAGCCTTTGAGAAGGAGGACGCGACGAGCCGTTAGTTTTACGTAGGTGCAGATCTATATCTCGTAGTCGAGCCCGCGCGCGTAGGAGTGGAAAGTAGTCGTTCCAGGGGGGCTTTTTTAGCGCGCGAGTGAGAGAGAGAGAGAGAGAGAGAGAGAGAGCACACTTAAAGTATGGCCTGTTTTTGTTTGCCCGCGTGGTTTATGGATGTGCAGTATTAGAAGAAAGATCGCCTGGTTATGCTTGAGACTTAGTCGCGCTCGAGATAAGTTGCCAGTGATACATGGTGTATGTGTGTGTATGTGTGTGTGTGTGTTCCGCGCGATTTGAATCTTGAAATTTGTTTGCCATGAGATATAAAGGGAGGAAAATAAAATCGAAGAAGAGACGCTTGTTATTATGGTCTCTCGCGGGACGTATCTTGATGCACACAATCATTCATTACGCACATGCAAACTTCGCTTTAAATATATATTATTCGCGTATAAGGTTTGATTAATATTTATTGCAACTTTATGTGTATACGCTTCATTCAACAACTAGAAAACTTTCTAGAGTATATATTTTATTGCTTGCTATACCCTTGCGACACACCAGCGGTAAAGATGTTGAAATAAACGTAATTGAAAAAAAATACTTGAAAAAAAAACTTTTAATTTACAATAAAATCAAAAGAAACAGAACAAATTGGAAAAAAATCTTGTTTGTATAAAAGCTCAAAGAGAGAGAGAGAGAGAGAGAGACGTATCGCGCAAGCACAAAGTCCAGCATGCACGACGACCGAAAGGGGGGTCAACAAACTGCCCCTGCATCTTTCCAATCAGGCTGCACCCTCTCGAAACTGCATTCGTCTCTCCCCTCGTCCTCGCTCGATTTCCTCCCTTCGACCTCTCTCTCTCTCTCTCCCTCTCGTTTCTTCCCCCCAGTGTATGTACGTAATCTCAAAATTATCGTCAGCTCGCGACAAACCTTCAAACGTACGAAAGAAAAAAAAAGCTCTACACCCTTTCGTTCCTCATCCGAGATAAAAAATTTAAACAAAAAAAAAAGAATTTGGCATCGTAAGCGCGTAACGCAGATTGTATTTTCTTGCTGCGCTCTCCGTGCTTTGCACGCGCGATAGTTTGCGATCGATACTCTCGGTCGGGAGAGAGAGAGAGAGAGAGAGAGAGAGTAAGCGCACTGCCCCCGCTTCAAACTCTCTCGGTGTGTATGTGCAACGGTATTATGCATGCGTGTTCGTGCGAGCGCACGCATGCCACCCACGCTCACAGCGCGCGCGAATTTAGGTGCCATGACCTACGACGGCGCGACGCGGCGAGAGGGAGATCGCCGCCGCCGCCGCCACCGCCGCACTGTGTTGCGGACGATCGTTTGTTTTAGATAACGTCGTGGCTGTAATTTTTGCGACGTTCTCACTCTATTTATACCTTCGGCTCTATCTCTCTCTCTCTCTCTCTCTCTCTCTCTCTCTCTCTCTCTCTCTTTCTCCCTCTCTCTCTCTCTCTCTCTTTCTCCCTCTCTCTCTCTCTCTCTCTCTCTTTCTCTGGCTTTGATTGTAGTTTGGATACGTTTTGTATTTGTACGAGTTGTTTTACGTTCGCTAAAAATTATTTTCGTTGGTCACCGATAGAGGTGACAGTTTTGAAATAAAACTTTGAATAAAAAATGTCGAGAATTGGTTTGATATATAACATGCATTTGAAAGTTTGTATGAAAAAATAGATGAAATATAGATGAAATATCAGTTGTTATTGCACATACGGCTTGACAACGTTTGTTAAGAAGAGCAATGTTATCAAGGGCCTGATCTGTGCTATAAGCTATTCACACAGAAGACACGGGATAAGACTATCTTAGACGAATGGGACTACGATTTGATGAAGAGCTTTCGAATCCAATTGATGTGCTGTAATCTCTAGATTCATGTTCCTCTCGCATACTGTCTGCTGTACTTGTTGAATTAGTACTCGGAAATATAAATTATAAATTCGTAACAAAAGCTTATTTTTAAAATATATTATCGAAAAAAAACCACATGCCCCACATTGACCGCTCATTGTGACAGTATTACAATAAATAGCAAACTATATGGGAAGAGAAAAAAAATCTGGTTACACGTAAGAATGTCATACCGGTCGTATTTGCAGAACGTCTCGAAATAAAGAGGACAAAAGCCGTCGGTGTGTTTCTTTTTACAACGAGCTAATCGCCAGTTCCGGAACTGCACTCTCCGTCCATCGCGTGTGCATAAGCGCGAGACACGTATATATGTATATACGCGTTCGTGTGTATAATTTTTTTTTTCTTCAACCAGCCGCAATTGCCAGCAATATGCTACGAAATAACGTATTATATATACGCGTACGATTGGCTTTTGTGATGTTATATTGATTTTTTTATTGGACGACTTCTGAATGCACGAAGTATAACCTTGCGATGTGCGAGCATTGGAAGGCGAGGTTTCCGTTTCGTGCGACACAACTAACTGGGTACCATCTTGAAAGACGATTTTTTTTATTGAAAGTCAATGGGCATTGGGATGCTTTGTTGTGCTTTTTGAGGTCAAATTTAATGCTGCGTTGGGGAGAGAGAGAGATCGTGTCATGGCCTATTCTTGAAGCGAATATAATATAATACTTGAATATATAATACATCGAGGCAGATATACTTATATTGATTGCTAACAAAGTTACAAAAGTATGTATATTATTGATCGAAATCTTTTTGTATGCGAGACAATACAGAAACGTAGAATTCCGTCATCCCGTGAATAATAGAGTACCGAAGCTCGATATTTTAAATTTCGAGTGTGGTTGCACGTCAATCGCACGTCCATGCGGTACAGTGCGACAATCGAAGTTTCGCTAAAAGTAAAATACATCTGATAGCTCACTGCAATGCAGCTGAGTTGTAATGCGTACATTTAAACTGCCAATAATGATTACACGGATCGAAGGATTGCACGGCTACAAGTTTCCCAACGTGTTACAACAGTGCGCCGATGTAATTTTGGGGGATGTCGGTTGGCAATTGTCGAACTCATCTACGTAGTCGAACAAAGACTGACGTTAACGACAAGCTGCGTTTGAGGTTTTTACACGTGTTAATGTAAATTACCGCGAATGAGGTTGTTGTAAAGTTACGTGTGCTAGACTTAAAAAAAATAAATTATTTTCATACTATAAATCGTAATTTAAGATAGTTTCAATCTCAAGATAAACGTTTTAGCTCACCAAGAAACTTTTCGAAAATACCGAAAGATACGCTGAATCTGCATTCAAGAATCAAGCCGCGCAAAAAGTTCACCGAGAGAGAGAGAAAAAAGAAGAAGAGGAAGATACGCAAGGTTTCCTCGAGCTAATCCTTGTCTCCGGGGCCAATTAGCAGGGAAAAAGCTCGCGCCGCGTTGAAGCCTGCAATATTTCACGTGGAAAGAAAGTCGCTCTCTTATCGCCCGGCGACGTCGCGGTCATAATGAAATTTCCGCGCAAAAGGCGACGCTGCGCGATGAAAAGTTTCGTAAAAGTGCGCCACGGCGAAAGAAGAAGAAGAAGAAGAAGAGGCCCCGAGATTTAAGGGCATAATAAATCGGAGCTTGGCAAACAGCTAGAGAATCGCGCTCCAGCGAGCACACAATGACATTTTTATCTCGACTGGACTTTCCACGCATAAGAATTTTATCAAAAGGACATTTTTTTCTTTTGGTCGCAAAGTTTTTAAATTCATTCAATTTTTTGTGTGAGTCTTTCTACCGTAATTAGCAATTTAGATGTAGTTACATATCACGATTGAGGAAAGGGGGAATTAAACCGCAGTTACACGTCCCACTGCAATGCAGAGTTGCATGTAAAGCGTTTAAGATGCGTGCATGTAAATGTCAATAATGATTATACGTTTGAAGTGCTTCTGGATTTCGATGCGCCATCAGCGCAGATATAGTCATTCTCGAACGACCCACGACTATATCCATCTACATTCTATGTATGCGCTTCGAACCAACTTGTCTGATATAAATGACAAGCTTAACGTGATGGCATGCGTAAATATAGTTTGTATATCCATTCCTCTCTTGAGTGACCTTGAATCATGTTCTACAGATGTGTGAATTAAAGTGCTTATGACGAAATTGATGGGAATAATTTGAATACAATCGTCAAAATTGATGGGGAATATTGTTTCGTTTTAACCATTCGACAAAAGATCATGTATTTGCGAAAGACAAAAATAAAATTTTTTAAAAAGTATCGAGCCACGCCAGCTCCCCTTATTGAACGCTGGGAGAGAGAGAGAAAAAAAAGGGAGCACCCCACCCACCATTTTTCGTTCATGGAGGGTGGTATATAGCGAGCGTGCAAGATGCGAAAGAAAAATGGAGGCTCTCTCTCTCTTCTCTTTCGCGGCGAATCGAGATAATGAAATCGCGACGGGGGGAAAAGAGAGAGCGAGAGAGAGAGAAAAGGGCTTGCGAACGGTTAGTCGGTTTTTAATTGAAAGCGAAGCCCAGAGCCAGAGCGCGTGGATTTTTAATTAAGAAAACTCAAGATCGGCGCACGAAAGCTTCGCTCACCTATCGAGTGCCTCGGAGGCTCCTCAAACAGTTTTATAATTGATTTCATTTTCATTTATTTTAGCGCGCCCAGGCCACTCGCCGCAATCAATTTGATGTTTTAATTAAGGGAACGAGCGAGCAAGACTGAGCGAGAGAGAGAGAGAGAAGGATCCATGAAAAATTAGATTCTTCGCGCGAGCAAGTGCGCGCCTTCGAACTGTTTCTATATCTTTGTACGCCGGACTTGCTCCCCGAGAAAATATATATATATATATAGAATTTGCGAGCGAATCTCTCGCAGTGTTCGCTAACCATGTTTGACCCAGTGGCACGTGTCTTTTTAGAGAATAATTTTATCGCTGAAAAATCAAATGAAAAAAAAATAGTAACGATTTCCTTTCCGAGATTTATATTGAGATCCAGCCAAAAATGCTATTTTCGCGTTTAATAGAAAGAATTCTCGCGGAGGTTTTCGCGGTGTGCCAAGCCAGTATGCGAGCTCTCGTCGCGACTTATATATTTTTTGCATTTATACTGAAATCTTTATGGCCGCGTGGCTACTGCTGCCGCTGCTAGTAGGGCTATAATTAAATTTAAAAGTCGCGACAATGCGCGACATTCATTTGGCAGCGTTTAAAAGCTCATGCAGAGCTCTCTAGGACAATGATGAATAAAATGATCGAAATCTTTTGTTCGAACGCGTGACATTAAATACTTTGCTGGTTGTTAACGAACGATTTCGAAACACAACTTTTTGGTACGAGCTCAGTTGACCAGAGTTCAAAGAAAGTAGTTACAGCAAAACGAAACTAATTTTCGATTAAAAATAAATCAAGTTATAGCTTCCTGAATTGCAATAAATCAAATAATAAGAGAAAACTTTTTAACGGCCATGACTCAACTCTCGAAGTTTTGAAAGAGAGAGAGGGAGCTGCGCGCAAAACAATCGATGGTCATACTCGAAATAAATCTCGACGCTAAGCGCGTCTAGCCTTGAACGTATTTCTACAGCCTATAAGGCATCATGATCATCATCATCGTGCACACACACAGACACATTTGGCAAAAGTCTGCTTTTAATTCGGAGCAAAAATCGTATATACTCCGGCTATTCTCGAGGTTTTGCGCAATTCGCGCAAAAATATTTATCGCGCTTGCAGGTTCTCTCTCTCTCTCTCTCTCTTTTCGTGGAGTTTACCCCGGGCAAATACATAATGCATTCGATCGCATTAAATTTGGTGGATTTTTCAGATGCAGCTGCTGCAGCGTATTCATGCCTTCATTGTTACGTATTTACCAACCACCCGCTTTCTCTCTCTCTCTCTCTCTCTCTCTCTCTCTCTCTCTCTCGCGAGCGCGCGAGTTCTTGGTGTTTGATTTTCATTTTCCGCAGCGTCCAAACCCGCCCATGCGAGCGCCTCTATATTGTTGCCGCTTTTATTGTTGCTGCCCCCGCCCAAGCGATTGTTTAACGATTGCCAAGCTCATTGTTCGCCCAGTGTTGAGGATAAAAAAAAATAAAATAAAATTCGCGCGTGTATAATTGAATTTTGCGTTTATTTCGCGTATCGGCTCGTCGTTGAAAATTAGGGAGGGACAAAAAAGAGGTAAAAAGCGAATACGTGATTTTCAAAACTGGAAATGTTCAATGGTCAGTGCGGTAATTGCATTGAAAGTTAATTAATCGAAGGTCGAAAACTAAATTATTCGTGAATCTATGATGCTGGTGCTGCATTAGCAACAATATGTTTATATTATTAGAGTAAACTCTAAAGCTGCTTTCGACGTTTATAGCTAATTCGCGCTATATTTGCCTATCGAACTATAGTCTTATTAATAAGTAATTGCACTTGGGTATACTATTCGAAAATTCATGTATTGATTATCGGCCAACCGAGCTGAATTATGTTTACTCGGTAAATACGCGATGAATTTCGCGCATTGCAAATAAATATGTAAAAATCAAAAATACACCCGAAATATTTTACGGAACGTAAACACATACCTTCACGTAAATCGAGCTTTGAATAGTTTACATTTCGGCAATACGCGTATTTACACAAAAGCTCGATATAAAAATTCGGATGTTAAATATCCTGCGATCAAAAATAACATTACAGACGCATTCTCGAGCGATGATTCGCGCAAAGAATTGTCTATTTTCCGAGTCTTATGCAAGCGCATTATAGTACGTGCAACGCGCTGAAATGCATTTTTGGCGCCACCGTACGAAAAAAAATCTCTGTTTGTTTGAACATGACTTACACACACGCGCGCGCGCGCTTTAACAGCCTTGAAAAGTTCGTAAGTCTTGTAAAATTAGAACTTTCCGATCGCGGGAAAAGCGTCGATATATTTCGCGCGTGTAAAATTTCCGGCGAGCGCGTCTAATTAACGCGCCGCGTCGACCGGTTAGATATACGTGTCAAATGTGACGCGGACGTTCAATATGTCGCGCCCGTGGTGTGCACTTCGCACCGAGCTTGTTGATGAATTTTTGAGGCGTGGTATTTTAATGATTTTGTTTCGTGAAAAATACGCTGGATATAATTGACTGCATCTTTATATTTCACGAGTAATTCGATTTTTTGAAAAGCTCTTGATTTATTGGAAATTATTCGTTTATTAAAATTCAGGAGGATTCTTGGAAATAATATTTATTTCAATTTGATGATATTGGGTAAGAACAGGTTTCCATGGAAATTCTGTTATTCGAGTTTTAAAGTCTAAGAACGAAGAAAGCTAATTTGATATATTTATAAACTCTTTGAAAATCATTTAAAAAGGAATACCATTCGACTTTTATCTATATTTAAAGCAAAAAATTCGAAGTATAATTTTACGATATTTGGTATTCCAGTTACAGCCTAAACTTCAAATTTTCCATGCTAAATTTGGGATGAGATGCAATGAGAAACGTCGGCAATATTTCAGAAGTCCGAGGGAGAGACTCGCAGGCTGCGGTATTTAGTATGCGCGGCTATTTTCTGCTCCATTTTTACTCGATAAGTGGAAAGCCGCTTGGTGTGCCGTCGAGCAGTAGGCGCTTGCAGAGAAGCAAAAGAAAATGAAAGAGAGAAAAGCGTGACCGGCGACGAAAAGAGAGCTCGAGAGCGACTAGGGCAAATTGCCAGAACAGCTCTCCCCGGTTCAAGCAGCCGCGCGCGAGCGGGCCATTTTTTTGTCAGTAAAAGAAACCAAAAGCTTCTATTTTCGATCTCTAAAATAATCTAGCAAAAACCCGCACCGTTTGGATTTTCTCTGCGAACTCGCGCGCGTGAATTTCGCAATTGTTTTTTTTTTCAAAATTGAATCGAAGCAGCTATATACGATCTTTCAACGTTCGATTTAACATTGTTAACTGTTGTATTTCTTGTTCATTAATTCTTCACATCGCTGTACAACTGCAATGAATTCACGCTCCGTAGAGCTCGAATCCGTCGATGATAAATTCATTCGCATTCAAAAATAATGACATGTAACGGCGCGTCTCTCTCGCTCGCCATATCAAGACAGAAAGTTATTTCAAAATTCAATTCGATATAAAACGAATTCACAATGAAATTTACAATTAGCTATGAAAATACAATCAAGTCTCCTTCCGTTGACTGACTTTTCTACAAGAAGGATATGGCTTCATTTTTATTTCCGATAAACTTCATATAAACGTTAAATCAAATTTGCCGACAGAGTGGAAATCTTAGCTCTCTCTCTCTCTCTCTCTCTCTCTCTCTCTCTCTCCTCTCGAGCTTTGGTACAATATTAACAACCGGAGATACAGAAAAAGACGCTCCCATTTGCAAATGAGCCTGAGAGAAGAAACCCCCGTGGCGATATCAACGCTAATGGAAGCTTTAAAAACTTGGGGCGTTTAGGGGTGCGCGATATAAAATTTCGGCGTTTTCTCGGCTGAGTCGTCTACGTCGTCGTCCCTCGAGATATATACAGATGGAAATGTGGAAAATGCAGCCACGGCAAATAAGGAGTAATGGAAGCAACGAGGGTTACACTCTGCCCGATCGCATTGTGATATTTGGTATTTAGATGCGCGCGTAAAGCAGCCCCTTTTGTTTGCCCAACTTTTCTCTCTTTTTAATGGGTAACGTTGTATCGCGAGACCAAGAGAGTAAGAGAGAGAGAGAGAGAGAGAGAGAGAGAGAGAGAGAGAGAGAGAGAGAGAGTGGGAGAGCTGGGCTAATGCGATTGATTTTTGATTTATTATTCAAGTGCGTTAAAACGAGAATTGCAATGTTTGCTCAAGCTTATATTTGAAGCTCTGATGATTTATTCAGCGATACGTTTACAGACGCGTGTTCGCGTCCTTTCTTCCTTTCTTTTTTTTTCTCTCCTTTCATTTTATAATGCTGCAAATGACACGCGAGTCTCGCGCGCGCGCACAAATAAACAGCACGCAGCATCCAATTGTGTTTATCCGACTTTTATTTCTGACAAATTCGCCGGGTAAATAGCAGCCCAGCAAAAATACGCAGTTTGATTGAAATGCGAAATTACAGTTTACGCGTGCACACGCGCGCGCAAGCTCGGGATCAATAGGGCTTTTCAAATTAGCATATAAATCATGCCTCCGCGAGAGTATAATGCAACAAACTCGCGAGTGCGCGCGGAGAGAGAGAGAGAGAGAGAGAGAGAGAGAGAGACCGGACGACTGTATACGCTTAATAACGGAATTACTGCACTGGCGGGATAAAAGTTGAAAATTCCACGCATGACAAAAGAAAAACACGCTCGCAAGAGAGAGAGAGAGAGAGAGAGAGAGAGAGAGAGAGTATAAAACAATGTGTCTGCTCGTCGGAAATTTCACGGTAGCTGTCAAAAGCAATCGCGCGATTCGAAAATCCCGCTCGCCAATGGAAAAATGACGTGAAATTATTGGGGGGTAGGTGGGTGTTCTTTTTATTTTTGCGTTATTATTATCGTCTGCTGTTCTTTTTAACATCCGTTTTTTATACATAAGCGAGGTGTCGTTTTGTCGCGCGTAAACATTTATTTTGGGCTTAGGTGATTTATATTCAATTCGACGTTGGCGCTATACTCGCACTCTCTCTCTCTCTCTCTCTCTCTCCCATGAGCTCTCGTCATTGTGAATAATGGACAACGTGGCTCTCGCTGCGAAATCAATGGCGAGTGAGAGAGAGAGCTGACGGAAATTCAGCCACGAGGAGAGTGACGCTTCGGCACACAAAAATATATTACCATAAAACGCAACGCTGACAAATGCGCAAATGCCCAATTCACGCAAAATCTGTTCAGAAAAGATGATTTCGTCCGCGATGTGATTTACTGCTATTCATAATGTATTTTCCCCAAAAATATACGTGTGCACGCGTCCCTTTTAACCATAACAGTGTCTAGCGATGAAAAAAAAGAGAGAATTGAAATTGCACCTGCCAGTTGTGTCTGCTTTTATTTATTTTTCCCCTTGTGTGCAGCACCATTGAATTGAAAAAAAAGAGAGAAAATCATTCGTCGAACAAATATTCGCAATCATCGTTAACAAAACAAGCAGTCATCGCGCACGAATGAATGACGAAAAAAAGAAAGAAGTAAAAGAGAAATGCAATGGAATAATGAGAGAACGCTGCACGCGTAGAATAATTAAAAAATCACGTTAGCAAAGTCAATCGTTTTCCGCAGGTATAACGTAATTTAGCGCGTGGACCCTGCAACACACGCCCGCTAACGCAATATGGCCGCTCGCGGATGATTACTTTGTAACCCGGCATGTTCGTTACATACTCCAATTTACATTCGTCGAGTGTACTCTCGACGCGCGCGCGGACGTGCAAATGCAATTTTTATATGAGTTTTTCATTCGTGTCCAATTATGATGTTTTTGTTAATTAACGCGCGCGCGTTTCCATTCGTCGTTCGCTCTGATGAATTGATTGCGTGCAGTTTGAAATAGTACAGGCGGAGATAAATTCCCCAGGCTCTTGATTTTTTTTTTTCGAATTTCTCCCTTCGTTGAAGTAAAAATGAAAAATAATTTTCCTATAAATTAGTTTTTTGTAATTATTTTATGTTGGAAATTATTATTGTAATTTTTATTTGATAATTTGTATTTTCACATGATGGTTTTCTCAAATTCACATCATCAAAAAATATTGATATTTACGAATGCATAATTTAAATTGATATCAAATGTAATTCGCGATGTGGCAAATATATATTCAGCTACGTATATTTCCACAAAATTTTAAAATATTTACAAACGATGCGGTATGATTCCCGCATTTGAATAATGCATTGGTTTATAATGATCAAATTAAAAAACAACTCATAAATAAAACAAGCTTAAATTAATCATTCGATTTCCCGTATTATTTTTAACGAACGAGCAAGAAATACGTACTTTATATAACTCTCGAACAACCATCAAAATTTTCATAAAATATTCGCGACATAAAAGGATTTTCCATAATTTCACTGTGTTTCACGACATGCCATGAAATATTAATGGTGAGATAAATCATCCAATATATCCGCGACAGTATCATCTGGAAATACTGCGTGCGACGCACCAACAGAGACAGAAAAAAAGAGACAGAGGATAAAAAAAATCTCGCGCATTATCATAATACTCGGGTTATAATTGAACCGCAAATCCGCCCAAGGAAGCAGCGCTCGAAGAAAAGAAAGACGAAACCCTTCGCAGGTCGTCCATTTTTTCACGCCATCTTTCCCCCCCTTTTTTTTAACGCGGCTCCCCCTTAAAGCAAAAGCAGCAGCACGTATTGTCGCACTCGTGTGTTGTTGATCAATACACATGCGCCCGATTGGATGGGGGGAACGACGTGCTTCTTTTTTCTCGCTCGCTCACTCTCTCTCTCTCTCTCTCTCTCTCTCTCTCTCTCTCTCTTTCTCTCTCCACCCTCGAAGTAAAAATGTCTAGCCTTTTTCGAAAAATCTGTCGCTTGTGAGCGCCGCCCCCCATGAACGAACGCGTTGGAGGGTTGCGGCTTAAATTTTTGTTTCACCGAGACAGAGTCTGTGGTTTTGCATGAATATTTAATATTTTAAAAATTTCCTAAACAATACTTCGCTACTAGAAATATAAGTAAATATTGAAAACTTTTACAATTTTTTTTTTTCAAAAGCTATTGAAATCGATACAGCTAAACGACAATTTTCGATACGACAGCACACCTAACAGAAAAACGTGATAAAATCACTCTTCTAAAAAAAAAAAACCGATTCTATCAATATAGAGAGAGAGAGAGAGCGAGAGAGCTATAAACCCATTCGTCAACATCGTTCATCCGTGTATCACGTAGAATCGCGCGTATGCATACAAACGAGGAGAGAGAGAAAAAAATATCCGAGGGAAACGAACCCCATCGGATTCGAACAACCGGAAAAAAAGAGGCACACGGGAGGATATCCGCGGCGTTTTTCGCGCGTGGCTTTTAAAAAAAAAAAGAGTTTCGTCGGCCAATTTCCGGCTACAGCTTCCGGGGGGATGTAGGCGAATTTATCGGATCTGCCATCCAGCAGCGCACCAAGAGAGTTTTCGAGAGAGAGAGAGAGAGAGAGAGAGAGAGAGAGAGAGCTGTAAATAACGGATCGGCCGTAATGTGTATATTATGCGCTCTCTCTGTCTCTCTCTCTCTCTCTCTCTCTCTCTCTCTCTCTCTCCCGACAATTGAATTATTATCGTTGTCCTAGCTACGCACAGCCTCTCGCTGAAATATTAATCGGTCGTATGTACGCTCGGCTCCCGCGCCGCCGCTGCGGTAATTAAAGCTTTTTTTTCACTGGCTTTATCGGTGCGCGTTAATTGCTATCGACATTGCTTGTTTTACAGTTTTTTTTTCAACAAGCACAGGATTATCGAGCTGAAATGTTCGGTGTGCGGAATAATGATCGGGGAAATATGAATGAAAAGTGGTTTTTATTAACGCTTCGAGCGATCGAATATTTTTGATTGAATATTTATTTTTGTTATTGTAATGAGTGCATTTATTCATGCCGTCAAAGAATTAAATATAAAATATTATAGGCGCGTCTTCGTGATAATTTTACAATGATGAATAATTCAATTTAACACTTTGTTTTCCATTACATTTACGCCGCTGCAATATAAGCAAAGATTATACGCAGCATCCGAGAGGTGCGCAGTATATTACGGAAATTACAGACGGTTAATTATTGCGATAAACGTGCTCGAATATATATACCCATGAAAGCATAATTTCCTCGATACATCGTTACGAATTCACGTCATGGAAAATTCGCTCTTAAAAATTAACGTAAAAAGAAAAAAAAAAGACCGACGTTGAACAAACGAAGGGCCATTGGGAGTGTAAAAGAAGAAGGTCGCGCGCGCGCGAAAAAGTAAACGAAGGAGAGAAGAGGAGAGCCAACTTATCAAACTAAGTATCGGAAACAAAAGGAGCGAAGATCTCGGGCAGACTCGTAATTCCTCGCCTCATCAGATATGAAAGGGGCCAGCGCTTTCTCTTTTTTTTTTTTACTTCTTCTCATTCGTCTGCCCCCCTTGGAGTAATTATTTTTCTTGGGGCGAAGAGCGCGTTCATCCCCCTTTTTTCCCTACGACTCTCTTTCAGGGTGCGAGATTTTTAACGTCTGAAGAGGAAGACGAAGCAACCCTTTTTCCTTGCGCTCTTCGCGTGAGAGTATACGCAGAAAGCGTAAGATTTGGTTTTGATGAGTTTTTAGTGGATTGATTAGGCTTGAATTTTTCCTGAATTAAATTAATTAATCGCACCGCGAGATGAGCTATATTTAAATCTTGCTAATTTAAATGATATCAAAAGTAGAAATTCGTCTTAGCAATAAAACAATCGACATCGTAATAATTCTGAGGATTTAGGAATCTATGATTCACGAAAATACAATCTTCTCGCGTACATACTTCTACTTTTAGTTTTACTCAACAACTCGCATTTATGAGCCGAAGCAGAGTCTCTTTCCCAAAAATATTTTTATTACCGTCTTACTTCGCGACTTCCAATTGAGAATTGGCACGAAATTTCTTCGTCGTATATACACCACCAATTGCATATTTTTAGTATCGAAAGCGAAATGTACACGAGTTTCAATGTTTGCACTCACACGCGAAGAAGACCGTCATGACTCACTTTTTAACCAAGCGAATTCATCTTTGTGATGTAACTTTTTCGAAAGTGGTATATAAATTCGAATAAATTGTCGAATAAACAAAGAGAAGAAAAGAAAAGATCGCGCTTGAAAACACTCACAGCCATCTTCGAAGAAAAAGGGGGCGCGACTCCCCTCTCTCTCTCTCTCTCTCTCTCTCTCTCTCTCTCTCTCTCTCTCTCTCGGATGAGCCTGCCGACAAAGATCGAGTGGCTTTCCAAACACCAAAGCCCATCGAACCCCATAGCCGCGCGCCCCATTAGGCTTCGATACATATAATTGCCACCAACGC
The DNA here is from genome assembly GCA_035047105.1 of Galeopsomyia nigrocyanea. Lineage (NCBI taxonomy): Eukaryota > Metazoa > Arthropoda > Insecta > Hymenoptera > Eulophidae > Galeopsomyia > Galeopsomyia nigrocyanea. The sequence goes on from JAWWMK010000040.1 coordinate 16,052,734, forward strand.
GCGTGCAAGAGGAGGTGGAGGAACGGAAAAAGCATCACGCCATTCGCACGATTGATTAGCGGTGAAACGCGGAATGCGTAATTGCGGCATCACGCATCAACGCTGCTTTTTGTGTATTAGACGGTTATATGCATTATGGTTAGATATTATTTATTCAGTCGATGCGTTGTTGGTGGAATTGTATATTGGCAGGAACTGATTAATTAGTCATGCTAGATTTATGTCAGGTAATTAATATTAGATTGATTATTCGGAATAAAAAAAATGAATGTTGAGTTCGATGCAACGAAATAATTTAAGTAGTGAATTGCGCCGAACACTCAAGTAAAGCAGAATTACTAATGCGTAGGTTTAGTTGCTCAAATCAAACAGTAAGTCCGCGATTCGCCTCCTATATGTACTTTTACGCCGTTTACATTACTACCTTGTACAGCCATGATTGCAACTCGTTTGTTATTTACGTATTTGTTCTATTATTCAAATTGTAAAACAAAATCAACGTTTATAACGCCCAACAATCTCTAACTCCGCATGGCGCGGAGGCAGTTAATTCGTCGTGAAATTGATAACCCCTCGACACGTGAAATTCAACTGCAGGCTACTCGTCAATTTCTTTTTTTTTTTTTCTAAAAAATAAAATAAAATGGTTGACGTGCGAAGCATGCCCAAAATGATTTCTCCCTCGCTGGAATCTCGCTTTAGCCTGCACATCCCCTTCTCTCCTACTGGCCGTACTTTGCGATCGATCGAGCCGTCAAATGCTAAACCGAAATTCCACGCGAGCGTCGCTAACGAATGGCCGAGCGAGCGCTCGTCGATAATTGAAAATTAAGTGACTAGATGCGAGCGCGCAACGAAACGCCCGCCGGCATTACAAATGCCCCTGTCGGTATGACTGACCGGTTACGGAATAAAATTATAATCGTCGAGAGGTGTTATAAGCTATAGCTTCAGCTAATTCGATTTGCCTACGATTATCGCTCAACGCGCTGCTCGTACACGCTTAAAACTTTCATTCGCTATAATGTGTGTGCGCGCGATTGATTTTACATGTTTCTCGTTTGTTTCCAATTGATAGTTTTGATTGTGTACAAAACATGCATTGATATTTGAAATTACGGTGAACTATTTCGAGTAACTTATAAATAACAATTATGTAGATGAAATATCGTTTACCGGTGGAAGAACAATCCATCACCTCGGGCCGCTGCGTATCATGCTACATTCGCCAGAAAGTGCTGAATTTCGAAGAAAATAACAAATTACAAACGATGAAAAAAAAAACTTGAACGATCCAGAATGGAGTATATCTAAATCCCACGATCCGCGCGTCTCTCAGCGTCTACTCGTTGATCGACGATTTTCCCGCCATCATCTTCACTGATCATCCCTCTCTCTCTCTCTCTTTCTCTGTATGGATGGAAGCACAACAAACAAACAAACAAACAAATAGAAACAAAATTCTTGCAAACGACGCCGAAAGCTTCTTTTTCAACAAAACAACGAAACAACAAAAAATATATAAATCAACAAGTAGCACGCGGATCGCGTGCGAATTTAGCGCGTAGCATCTTAATACGCCGCGTGCCCGTCGAAAACTGACCCGCGCGCGTGCAGCTGGCCGCTGGAAAAGGGAGCGAGCGAGTAAGTAAGCGAGAGAGAGAGAGAGAAAGGGGGCCAGTTGACGAAGGGGCCGATCTTTTTTCCGAAAGAGGATGCAGTTTTTTTACAGTCGCGACCCCTGGCCAGTAGTACACGCGGCTGCCAAATGCGCTAGAGACCAGGTAGCTACTTGGGGGGCGCAAAAACCCTTCGGCAAGGTGAGACATACATTCAGAGAGAGAGAGAGAGAGAGAGAGAGAGAGAGAGAGAGAGAGAGAGAGAGAGAGGGTTGGATGGATTTGCTGGTTGTTGATTTACAATCAGGCTGAAAAGTTGCGATGTGAGCAACGACATTGTTGCGGTGATACAATGACGCTGTTTTGGGAATTTTATATGCGTGTTTTCGAGATGATGACTATTGATTTCGCAACTATACAGGAGTCGAAAAAGCTCGTGACTGTATTAATGATTTATCTATAAATGATCTCGTTCTCGAAATAACTGTTCAATAAAATTTATTATCAGGAATGATAATAATAATAATAATAATAATAATAATAATACAAATAATAATAGATTCTACGTCAATAGCTTAATAATAAAAAAAATGTTAATATGCTCTTTGATTATCCAATAATTCGCAATTCAATTAACGCAACAAAATGAATTTTACTTAGATTCATGAAGCATTATCAGAACAACATCATCTTCAGGTTGTCAACGATGCGAACAGATCTAATCAAAAATAAAAACAAAAATTTAAGTCTTTAGCTTAAAACTTCAAAACAAGTCTGACAAAGATAAACAACAACGAAAAAAACACAAAGTACATCAAGTAAGTAACCGAAAGAAGATTGATTAGCACCCAATGTTTTTCCATAGGGACTGTACGTCCTCAGCGAAATTCACGTGAACGTCGCTTGCGTCGTCGTGCTAAAGGGGGTTGTTTTCGCATCGTGGACAGACGGACGAAAGTACGTCGTCGGATGTATTCATTGCGATGGAGCGCGGCGATATATATACGCGCACAAACCGAGAGGGATACGTGATTTGTCTGTCCGTTCTCTCTCTCTGTATGTGTGTATGTGCATTGTCTACCGAAACTACGCGCGCGCACATTTCATTATTATCGTCCGTGTCTTATAATCCTGTAAGTTGATATCGTACAATTTCAGATTTAATTAAAATTTTACATGCAATTTAATTATTATATTCGCGGTTAACGAGTTGATTCCATTTTTTTCTCTCGATAAAATTTCAATGGGATACCCAACAAAAAATATTAATTATAGAATTCTGTCTACATTTGGAATAAATACGACATTTATTAAATGAAAAGCCCCCTCACCCCTTGTACATGCATTATTCTCGGAGCGGATTAAGCAGTCGAACTCTCTGACATAAATCAATTCAGGTTGAAATGCACTATTTATAATAAATTTACGTATCGAGTATTTTTTTTAACATCCCTATAGATACACTTTTGCACGCGGAAAACACACATACACATACAATTATGTTCCGGCGCAGGCAGAGAGCATTCAGCCTTCATTCACATAATGTGTATTTCCTCGCGTACACGAATTTCGATCATTTCTCGACGTATTTCATGGCAAATTACTTTTTAATGAATATTCAGCAATGCTGCTACAGCGAATTTAATTTTAAATATATAATTTATCTCGCAGCACGTGTGTATTGTGCGAGGTGTTGTGTATTACGAACGACGAAACTGAAAGAATATTTAAAATAAAATGAAAAAAAAAAGAAGACTCGTGTATACGCGTCGTTTACATATATCTCTCGATTTTAATATCAATTTACTTCCATACGCACACGCACGCGCATCGTATGTATCATTATTAGCTAGAGCAGACGAAAAGTATGGATTAGAAGCCGATAACGCGCGTGCGGTGCGCGCGGGCTGCAGGCTCGTAATTTTGAGATGGTAATTTTATTGGACACCGCATAACTCATCCTTAAAAAGCTCCTATATATATCGAAACTGATTTTGCCCAAAATACGCAATATTCTCCCGGAATTCATCTGCAACGCAGATGTAATTCTCATTTTTATCATCATTCGCTCGCAAAAAAAAAATCCAATCGCTAGTCGCATCGTTCGCTAACCAATATAGATCGACAACAATAAACAAAAGAAAAAAAGAAGGAAAGAAATTTGAGAAGAAGAGTTTTTGGGGACGTTCATTATTCATGCGTTGTTTTCGCACGCCGGAAGTCGAGCGGCGCACAAGCGGCGAATGGATTTATTAACGGCGGCTGCAGTGCAAGAGAGAGAGAGAGAGAGAGAGAGATAGAGTCTCTCTCTGTCTCTCTTGCTCACTCGCGCGTTCAGAGTAGTAGGGGATACATTGTGCGGCGATCGATGCAACTGGCCGGCTTTTCGTCGTCGTTGTCGTCGCGCACCCCGGATAAGTGATGGCGCGACGCGCCGCGCGGCAACGGTAAATATCGGACCCTCGCCTCGTTTGCTACCGATACATACATACATAGACGTACTCTCTCTCACTCGCATCGTGAAATACAACGAACAATAATTTTGCATCTCGTTTGCATTGTGCGCGCGAGGCCGATATCGACGTAAACGCGGATCGTTGTAACTGCTTCGCTTAAAAAAAAATCCGATTGCTCCACTGGGATTGTTGTACTATACGTGTTTGTCACTATATTGGTGGTTTTAATCTTTTTAGGGGGGAGGGACTTGGCGTTTTCCTTCGTATAGGTGATGCGTCTAATGTATGCGACAAGATATGGACTGATAATGATACGAGCACTACCTTTTCAATGGTTCGTTATTTGATATTACCGACTGGATATGTTGACGTTGTATCAGATTTAGAAGTACGAGTTTTTCCAGTTTATCATTTTATATACTTGACGGTGTTTTCTCGATCGGGAAGAATATTGATGATCATTAAATAGCGAGTGTAAGATATGGATAGTAACATGTGATTATATGATAAGATTGGAGTTACTCCATAAATATGATTTAACAATAGTGTAAATTCAGAGGAACGATTTTATATTCTTATTTTATCTGTTCTTATGTAGAGAAGTTCATTATAAATATCATCTAAAAAATTATTTATGAACAAAATCAACATTTTCTTACACCATTTATTGATAGATTGAAGAAAATTTATTTACATAATTATACATGAAAGCAATTACGTACATCACTGAAACTTCAGTTTTTCACATAATTCAGCTAAGTAATCAGTTAAAAACTACATGAAGCGCTAAAAGCGTCGGGTATACGTATAAATATAAAAGCGTCAAAAAGCAAAAGCTCCATCATCAATCAGAAAGTTCCTTCGGTTACCAAGAAAAAGCACAAAATCTTTCCCTGCAGCATTAATAAGCAATAGCGTAGGTGCGTCGAAGGCAGCTGTCGTTGACCTCTTACTTTTACGTTTTTTTTTGTGTTTTTCGTCTGCGATATCTGCTCAGCTTTCGTGGGGGCCTGCAAGCTGTCTGCAAAAGCAACGAGATATTAGTGGCGTTTAAAAGCGTCGGGAGAAATTTCTCTCTCTCTCTCTCTCTCTCTCTCTCTCTCTCTCTCTCTCCGAGTGAAAATTGCCTGGGGCGATTGGCTAATTCGCTGATTGCTTTATATATCCCAGAGTAGTATACCGGTATTATATAGCTCGAAAGTGCAACAGGCGTTTTGCGTCTTTGTTTACTTTTTGTCAATTTTTCGTACACGCCAATTTAGAATGTTTCGTCTCGTACGTTCAATTTCTTTGTCTGCAACGGTATCATTATTTTTCCGGAAAATTATGATAAATATTATCATTAAACGCAACAATTTATTTCGAAAAGGATAATCGCGCAAACGAACCGCAAGAAATAAAAAAGAAGATAATTATCGAAAACGCTATACAGCCAATAAATCGGTAAATTTCACTCGAAGAAAGGATGAATATTAGTATATAGAATCGCGGCATGCAAAGCAATTTCTCACACATCCACTGGCGAATTATGCTAATGCGCGCTCTCTCTCTCGCTTGCGCGTGTATATATATATATATGTGCATTGTTGATTTCCATAAATAACGATAAGCCCCGCGTGTCCGCGGGAAATCCTGCAAAAAAGAGAGGAGTTTGCGATTTGTGCATGTGTGTGTGTGTGTGTATATATATATGTTTGCCGAGAGAGTCTCTCTCTCTTTCTCTAACGCGGAAGTGTGTCGGGGGAGGAAAAAGGCGCAGCGCTGAAAGCAATATCGCGTATATACAGCGTTTATCGTGTAACCCATACCTGTATATATGTATATATACACACAAACACACACGCAAGAAGTGAAATGCTACACTTGGAAATCGCTCGTCTTTTAGTTTTCGCCAAGAAAAAAAAAACACAAAATTCTCTCTCTCGACGTCTAATTAGAGGAGAGAAAATGTTTGCTCTCAGATTGATCTGTTAATTGCCGGCATTTCTTTTCGCACGATTAACGTTTTGATTTCCGCAAAATTGAAAGGCAATATAAATCAAACAGGCCGAATCATTCGAAATGCACGCCGAAGCGCAGGTTCAATAGGAAACCAAGCTATATACTCGTATAGTAGGATATCGCAATTCCAAAAATACAGAGCATTAGAAGCACAATAGACCGCGCTATGTATTAAATTTGATTAATTATTACTGCCGCTGTAATACTCTATGAAAGCGGCGAATGGAGAATCAAGTTCGGCACTGCGAACGCAGAGATTAATATTAATTAATTCATTGCATTGGCCATTTTGCGTTAACGATCAAAGCTTCAAGCTTAAGAACCTGTAACATTGAATTACACTCTATTTGATTAACTTAATTTTCCATGTTATAAAAAAAAATTGGAAGGTACAGCAAACTGAAGAATAATAAAATCACAATGCAAGATATATATACACGCGCATTCCCTCGTGCAGCATCTGCGCAACCCACGGTCAGAGTATATAACCATGAGAGCTCTTCCTCTCTCCGTCTTTCTCTCTCATGTATGCACGTACTCTCTCTCACACACATACACACACACGTGTACACAGCAGAATCGCAAGACGCCCGCGCTCGCTCTCGAGAGAGAAAGAGAGAGAACGATCCGTTAACGGTTAATTAGCTATCGGCCAGCAGCAGCAGCAGCAGCAGTCGTTCTTACCTTGTTAAAGGTGGCGCCGCCGGCCGAAAAGAGCCAGCGCCCGCTTGATCCTCATCGATACACACGCTGCTGCTTTCGGCTTCCGGTGATATCTTTTCCACCTGCTCGTTGATAATTGACCTTTCAACGAGATGCTGTTTTTCGTTTTTTTTTTCTTCACAGTTTCATCGTGATTTCTATATTCGTGACGCGTGATCTTCGTGGTTTCTCCTACCACGTGACTTTTTCGTTGTTTACAATGTTAATGTGGTCGATTGCACTTTCGTGTGGTAACGCGTTTGTTGCTTCATTTGCTCTGTGTATCCTGAAAATATCACTCATTGAAGTGGAGAAAAGACAGTTCGGAAACGTCGCGTCTGAGTGTAACCGCGTGATGTAATTTTGAAGAATAATAAAATTACAGCATTGTATAAAAACTCGTCACTGCAATTCTTCAAGGCACTTTAAGATACGAGAATGTCGCACATCACTTTTCGGAAGAACGACCGCACAATTATATAAAAAAACGCACATGGATCCAAAAAAACAAAAACAAAAACAAAACCAATATCGATCGATCGAGATCGATACTCTTCTTCCGCTGTATAACACTGGTTGAAAAGCTCTTTGGACCCCTGTCGAATGTTCGTGTCGCTTACTCGTCGAGTGATCGGGAAGGGATGAGAAAGATCGATCGATCGATAGAAGTGAGTGGTGGTTGATTGTGAGTCGTCGGGTGGCGCGCGCTCGCGTCTGGCGCTGAACTAGTTGCTAGAGAGAGCGGTGTATAGTTGGCGGGCGGCGTTTTTCGGCGGCGCGGTGCAGCAGCAGCCAGCAGCACGCGATTTATCGTGCGAGCTTAGTAAGAAAATCAGCGTGCGCGCCGCGCGCGCACCAAGAAGATCTAGGAGAGAGCAAAAGCATGTGTGTGCACAAGAGTAGTCGAGGAGACTAGAGAGAGAGAGAGAGAGAAAGAGCAAAAGCCACAAGCGCATGCGCCGCGAAACCAACGTGTAATGCCTCCCTACGTCACGTCATTGGCGTGGAGAGCTTATTCTCAACTCTCTTGCACGAGCTATCTCTTTCTCTCTCTCTTAGTTGCGCGGGTGAAAGAAGAGGGAAAAGCGAGAAAGGCAAGAGAGAGAAAGAGAGAGAAGAGAGCGAAGAAAGAGCGGGACGGACGAACGAAGAAGAGAAAGAGAGAGAGAGAGAGAGAGAGAGAGAGAGAGAGAGAGAGAGAGGATGAAGGAGGCGAACTGCAGAATGGACCGAGAGAGCTGAGAGGGAATGTTTCTATTAGGAATGCGCCGCGAGCGAACTTGATTCATTTTTCAGACTCCATTTGTTTTCTATTTACACCGAGGCGTAATTGCCTTTCTACTCACGCGCGCTCTCGCCTCGGGATGCTCAAAAATTGGGTTGTATCACTGATTTTTTTTTTTCCCATTACTTTCTTGTTTCTCACTGTACAGGTATTTTTTTTAAAGTGCGTTTCAAAAAAAATATTATTTTGATAATAAATTAAGAGAATTTTTTTATCTTGTGTTGGTCATGAATTTTTTAATTATTTTTAATTTATCGCGTCGTACAAGAAAAATTATAAAAATTATCGAATATCCTGGTACATATCTGAATTATGATATTTATATAAAAAAAAGTGATCGATAAAATGCAAAGAGAATTTTAATGTTAATAAGCTGTTGAAACGTAGTGACTATAACGTGAAAAGTATCAATAAAGTTAAGAAACTTCGATATCCCCAAGATTACTTTTTTTGGAATAACTTTTCATAAACCACACTAATAGAACAAAACCAACTCCACGTATAGAAACTCAATATCTTGCACCAAAGCAAACATTAATTAATTTCAATATCTGCGTGTGTAAAAGCAACTCTCTCTCTCTCTCTCTCTCTCTCTCTCTCTCTCTCTCTCTCACTCTCTTTCCGCGCAATTTTAGTTCAGCTCGTAATTCGCGAGTTTTCGAAAAAAGGAAAAAGCCGCGCACATCGTATCTATTTTAGTTGCGCCTAGATATATACGCGAAACATCGGTCGGCGTGCGCTCGTGCTGCAGCGAGTGCTCGCCAAGAGAAGAAAGAAGCGAGAAGAAATGGCGAGAGAGAGAGAGGCAAGAAAAAGAAGCATAGCAAAAGAGAAAGAGTTGAGCGCGAGCGCTGTGCGGAGGCGGAGAGTAGTGGACGCAGAGACGTGCAGAGAGGAGAGAATGCACGCGCGCGCGAGCGAGCGAGCACGGAAGATTGCGTTTCACGGAGAGCTACACACATACACATACACACAGGCAGATATATAATGTTTATTTTCATAGATGCGGACGAATCCGCGCACGTCTCTGCTTCTTCTTCTTATTTTTTTTTCTTCGTGATTCTAATGCCGGAAATAAATCATTCGTTTTCTTCTTTTTTTTTAGCTTGAGGCTTCTTCTTTTTCATTTTATCTTACCGTTTTGATAACATCGGTTTAACATTGAGTATACACGAATAATTCGTGCGTAACAATTCACGATGTATTTTTAATAAACTCCATTTTATTAAACAAGGCAATTTAACCAAACCACGTCGCATTAACCATTGTGCCATTTGTATATTCAACATCGAATTGAAATCAATAATAGAAACGCATATATACACACACGAATCGTATGTATATAAAATATCAAATGAATGTTGAATAAATAATGAACGAGTGCGCGAGTAAATTGTTCGTGCTTTGCTTTCTCTCTCTCTCCACGGTAAATTGATTGTTCAGTCCTATTTAACTCGCCTTCGTTCACATACAATTTAGAAAATCAATTCTCCTACCCCCCTCGCGCGACAAGATCTCGCAAGTAAACAGTGTACATACGTTCGATATAATATCTCACTCAAGCATCCACGATTATCATAATGCCATAATCCGTCTTTACTCGTATAATCGTCATTTCGCACACACACACACACACACATTGCGCGAAGCGAGTATATAAGAAGAGTCCCTTGGTGCACGCGGTTACGACACTGCACAGCCGCCGTGGCGATTTTTTGACGACCAATGAAAGTTACTCGCGGGATGGTCTATTTTAAACCTCTTTCGGCCGACTATAACGCGCCGCCGCGACTATCGTGCACTAAACTGCGTGAGCTTGGGTGCATGCGGCTTAAACTTCTAGGTGCACTTCTCGATGCTAGACGTTTTTATGTGTGCGTGTGTTTTTTGGATAATAATTGGAGAATGTAAAGTTATGTTTGGAATTTATTCGTCTGTATATTAGTAACGATATTCGTATAATTTATTGTATATTGTTGAATATATAATATATATATATATATATAATATTTCCAATCCTGCAAATTCGAGTACACTCTATTATAATATCTGCCAAATACATTGACTGCTATACTAACGAATTCCATGAATTTGAATGAATTTGCTAATGCCGCGCGAGTAATTTTGTAATTTTTGAAACTCGATTCAATTTAGTCATTATTCTCGACATGGTAAATTGAAATTCATTTACCTACGCTTTATCTAGTCATCAATAGTATGTTAAAATTTTATAATATAGTGAAATTACTAAAACTGTATTGTCTATTCATTATCGACAACCTATCACATTTTAAATTATAAAATAAAATCCAACTTTTTTTTAATTTCGATGTGATAAACGTAAAACAGTTAATTGATCGGACAAAAAAAAATCGACAACAAAATTCGCTATCGTCGATCCAGTCTACAAAGATTAATAGAAGCATGAATAGCTAAATTCAATTTTCACAGCGCAGATAAAAAAAATCAATTCAACGGTGGGTAATCTACAGGCCTCGCTGCGGTACACCGTTTCGAAGAAATAAAGCGAGCATAAGCCGCGTGTCAAACAAAGCGTATCAAGCGAACCCTTTCAACAATGAAAAAAAAGCGCACGTAATATAGCAGCAGCGATCATATAAAAAAAAAAGAAGCGAAGAGAGGCAAACGAGAGAGATGAAATAAAAAAAAAAGCGGGAGTGTGCTTGCAACCAATTTTTTTCTCTCGGCAGCAGCAGATTGTCCGAGAGAGAGGGAGGGAGTAGGGGTACACTTGTTTTCCTCTATTTTCCGGTTTTTCCGCAACGCAGGCAGGCAGAGCACAGAGCACGCGCAACAAGTTGCAGATTATAAAAATCACTCTCTCACTCTCTTTCTGCGGTCCCTCGTCCACGAGAGAGGGTAGAGCAAGAGAGAAAGCAAAAAAAAAAACGAGTATATGTACGTACGTGCGTGCATTTATGGGTGGCTTAAGCGACTATTTTCGAGCTTTTCTCCCTCTCTCTCTCTCGCTCTCGCTTGCTGATTAATTCGGGCGGATTCGATTAAGCGCTATTTAATTAGTCGTTGGGGCTAATTCGCCGTTTGGATGATTTTCACCTGCGCAGCGTTAAGTGGGCGACGCTGTTTCATGAATATACGCTCGCAAACGTGCTGAGCTTTCAATTTATTAATTCGTTGATAAAGATTGCTATATAAGCTTTTGATTGTGCGTCTTTTCTCATTTCACGTGTTTTGTCGGAACGTCGTACGCAATTTTACTGCCGCGTGATTTAATTGATAACTCGCGTGTAATCACGTTGTGCTAGCGCGCGCGCAAGCTCCTGCGCCTATTGTTGATTTCGTTGTACGTTACAATGGGCTCTCAAAGCAATTTGTAACGTTTGATAAGCTTTAATTTCCTCTGAGCATTTAATTAGTGTTTATTTAATTCGAATGATCATGCGAATCTTTTAATTGAACGATCTGTTTAATGCGGAATTATATATGTCCCGAGTACCAATTAAAAGGTGACGTTTTTCAATATTATGATTTTAACGAAGCTACAGCTTATGAATCCTTTATATGTGAAACTATAATGGATTGGTTCGTGTTATTCGTAATATATCAAAGGACCAAATGAGTTGGCAAATTCAATGGGGATTACGTATGTCATTGTTTTCTCGGATGAAAGTCATGACGACACAAAGTTTCGCTCGATCAACGCGCAAACGATTCCCAAGCTAATAAAGTGGAAACAAAGTCGCGAAATGACAAAATATAACGAAATGCTTTCATGTTATATTTTCTGCTATCGCTGCTGGAAACTGCACAGCGAGTATTGATCGTCAGTGCGTGTGCGCATGTTTCCGAAAAAGCACGTTCCGAAAACAGTCATCGTCATCGTGCCTCACCCTCCCGTCGGCTGAAATAAAAAAAAATCAACTGCAAAAACCATTAATCCGCGCGAGCTCTCTGCTGTTACCCAGGGCAACGGTACACGAACAGCAAAAGAGAGCGCAATGGAAAAAGACGTGGGTGAGAGAGAGGGAGAGAGAGGGAGAGAGAGAGAGACAAGATGTATAGCATGCGGGCTTGCGCACCAATACACGGACTTGCTGTCTCCGCGCGCTTCTCTATCCATTATTCTTCCTCGTTGCTGTGTGCGTGCGCGATTTACATTAAACGGCAATGCGTTGCAGCAGAGAGAGAGAGAGAGAGAGAGAGAGAGAGAGAGAGAGAGAGAGACAGAGAGAGAGAGAGAGAGAGAGAGAGAGA
>JAWWMK010000040.1:16065132-16106549 GCA_035047105.1 Galeopsomyia nigrocyanea
CAGAGAGAGAGAGAGAGAGAGAGAGAGAGAGAGAGAGAGAGAGAGAAAGAGAGAGAGAGAGAGAGAGAGAGAGAGAGGAAATCATCCGAAAACACGACCTGTGCGCTCGCGCTCGCTCGCTTGCAGAGAGCTCATGCATGGCTGAACGCGCGGATATGTGTGTTCCTCTCTCTCTCTCTCTCTCTCTCTCTCTCTCTCTCTCTCTCTCTCTCTCTCTCGCTCTGTGCAAGAGCCGCCGCAAATGGAAATTCCAGAATTTTCGGACTTTTTTACAGACTGAACTCTTTTATCGCGATTGTTTTTGAAACTTTTTTTTTATTGTGAAAAATCCATTGGAAATTGAAGAAACAAAATTTTGTCTGATTTATTGTACTGGATATTTCCAATTTATTGAAAGCTTTTTCATTTTATAAATAATAAAATGCATCGAGCATAAATTTTAAATATTATTGGTTTTACCGAGAAGCTTTTTCGTTTGTAGTAAAATAAAAGGACAAATTTTTCAAATTTATTTTTCAAAAGTAAAACGATTTATATTCTATATAACCATGAATTATGATCCTCTATTGCCAGAGATTCGAAGATTCTAATCGTCAGCACAATTTAACATAAAGCAATCGTTATGTAACTTGAATTCAAAGCAGATATCACCATTTTATGTAAATTCAATTTTACAAGGTATTATTTACAATGTATGCAATTATCTCGAAGATAAAAACGATAAACTACCATCTTGACACGTAAACCATGCTTATGTGTCTCTCTACACTTGCATACAAACCATAGAAAGCTCGCACTCCAATGTATATAACTCGAAAAATTTCGGGAAAAAAATATGCAACCAATTACCGCTTAGTTTTTTTCAACACACATCTATAAGTTCCATAAGCACACATGCACAACTTTACGAGATACATTCTATAAAAGCATCGCAAAAATCAGCAAACTCTCCTGCAGCATCCTCCCATAAACACTCGAGCGCCTATTTCCGGGCGTACTATCCATAAATTAGCGAAATTATTCAGCAGAAAAGCGAGGCCACTAACAGCCTTTGCCTCCTCCTCTTTTTCTCTTCTCTCGGCGCGAGCGCGCGCGCGCTAGTGCCTTTTTACGTCAGCGGCGTTTTAAAACGTGCGCTCGCTCGCTCGCGGCCTCGTAAAAATCAGTCTTCTACGCTGAGCGCACGTCCGATCTTCTTTGTCGATATGCTGAACTTTTCTTTTATTTTTTATAATGATTGTTACCTTTTGGTGAAATACCGTTATTAATTGCTCAATCGCTTTGTTGAGTTGCTGATAATTATAATACATTTATTGGTAGTTTTAAACAAATTGATAATTCATAATATTTTTTGTACTTTACGTGATAATTGGAGCTGCATTTTTTTTGTTAAAATAGCTTGTCACTCGCTGGTACGAAATTAATACTAGTCGCAGTTTATTCGAGTTTCTGAGAAAACACATTGTCAGATTAATCATGCCTATACAATTTTAAATTAGCATCTGCAGCTGTAATAATTTGTATTCGTTGGCATCAACTGCAACCACTTATATATTTCAACGAAATAATTTTTTCTCGATTTTTTAACTGCAGTAGCAGTTGAAATTCTAAACTAATCGTTTGGATTAGTTTTGCATTATCTAGGTTTGGCAAAACTTTTTTATTTCTTAACATTTATTCGATGATTGAATACCAATACTACAATTAATTAATTGTAGTAGAGTAGGTATCAATTATATATTATTCACTGGATTGAATGGTGTTATTCTTAGGAATGTTTTATTACATACATTTCAAAGTACATAGATACTTCAATAAAATGAAAAGAATTGAAGGCCTATTTCACCATTCGCTTTAGTTACGCCATCGCTTCTGCGTAAGAAATAGACAAAATAATAAAAAAAAATTACCAAAAATGGTACGAACATCGCAGCAGTAAAAGGGTCATTAATACACATAGAAAAGAGTGAGAAATCATCGGATCGAAATAGACGACGCAGTAACACGCCCCAAAGACAAAGAGGACCTCCTCCCTGGGTTTTAGACTCTAGCTACGGTATATAACGTTTGGTTGGCAGTGCACGAGTGCGCGCCTATCCCTCCGCGTTTTTCCCTCCTTTTTGCGAGCAGAGCGAGCTGAGCGCGGCCATTCCTAGACTCCGCTAGAGCCTCTGCCGCGTATTGGCAAAGTCGGCCCGCCAATTTTAGATGCTTTTCGTTCGTTGGCTTTTTATTTCTCTTTTGCCTCTTCGTTGCACAGGCAGCAGCAGCAGCCGCGGCCGTTTTATTTCCTCGCGTATATGCAAGAGAGAGAGAGAGAGAGAGACGCACACACGTATTTTTAGGCGCGTTCTAGAAAACCGCCGACTTCAAACACTGCAAGCGGACGTCGACGTCCTCTCTCTCTCTCTCTCTCTCTCTCTCTCTCTTTCTCGCTCAATCCTATAAGTCTTTTTCCGGGTTTTCGCAAAAGTATGGCCGCGAGACCAGACTAGACGGACGGCGATTTGATTTGCATTCTCATATTTTGGCGTCGAATAACTTGTCGTTTCTTTTTTTTTCGTTTGCCAACTAGTAAGAAACGCGAAAATTATTACATCGCGTGATTCACTTTTGGCGTGAATTCAGTTAAACTACGTCGGGGTGAATTATATTTTGCTATTTCATTGACATTAAGATTCTTTTTTTTAACTTTGCTTGGATAATATTGAATTCAGCCTCCAAAAATTCAAAAAATTATGGTGTAAATCAATGGAATAATCGTTCAATTCATTGTTCTTGAATATAATATATTCTAAAGATAACCATTTTACTTATAGACATAAAAGTTTTAGTCTCTCGATCGAAATAATTGAGTATTAAAAAGTATATCATTGAAACAAAAAAAAACTACATTTGATATAGTATGGTATATCAGTACGTTATTAATACAAAACATTTCTCAACTTGTTACAACAATTCGAACATGTTGATACTATCAATCAGACAATGTAGTACAAGTACATCTAATTGATGCGCTAAATAGGCTTGTATCATAACTCGGCTTCCCCGAATCTCAATTTGCTCAACAATCGAATCCGCACTATATTCCATGTAAAGCGCAAATTACACACCCACTCTGTCTTCATACTCATCGTCAAATCCCACCAAAAATTCCAATCCAAATCCACTCAGAGGATCACCCGTCAACCATTAAGAAAAAACATGGCCGAGTAAAAGAAAGCATAGCATTCTGTGGCGCCGCGCAGCTCGGTATATAGGTAGTATATCCAACAGTTGGCGAATAGAATTAGCCGAGCTGGTCGTCTACGAATAGAAAAGAAGGAGGCCCCACCTACGTTCGGCGCGCTTTTTATTCGCTACTAGGACCTTGCGCGAGCTGCCCGGAAGAGGTGGGCGCGCGCGAAAAAAAAAAAAAATAAAATAACTGCGTCACTAGCGAATCGTATAATCGCGCGCGCGAGCACGTCCTTGATCAGAATAGCTTTTGCTTCGCTTCAAAAGTGACGGGCTATAATGCTTTTTGCAGTTAAGGTATGCGTATGCGTGTGCCGAAAGAAAAACTTCTTTTGCCAACGTTATAGTACGGTTTGACGACGTCGCAGTTGGCTGAGAGGAATTGGGGAAGGATTTCTTTTTTGTGAGTTTGTTGTTGGTGGGATTGTTTGTTTATTTATTGAAATTCAATGCTTAATAGTTTCTATTTTACATGAATATGTATTGTTGTAAATCAATTTGAATGATTAACCAGCTGATTGAACATTTATGATCATTCAGTCAATCGGAATAGTTCATAATAAAGTTCTCATCAAAATAATGCTTAATGGCTAATGAAATTAAATTAATGTTAATAAGCTTTCTGATAATTAGTACCTTTAACTTCTAATTTGATATAATTACATATTATGGTAAATCACTTCATTTACAAGCGTACGTTTCTTTAATTGTTTCGCATGTTTAAATCGAATATTATATAAAGATACATTGAAACTATTTTGTAGATATATGGTTTTCACAATTCAACGTCAAGAAAAAAACTCCGAAGCGTCCACCAATTCATTAGTTTTGTAAAGTCAGTGAAAATAATTTATCTTTCGGAATTTTTTTCAAAAAGTATAAATATTTACCTCCAACATCACCCATTAACAAAATTATTTCTATCATCTTGGTAAAAGCTTCCGCAAGCTCGCTTATGCGCACCCTTCGAAGCAAGTATATATAGGAGAGAAACAAGGAAGCAGGGCGCGAACGAGCTCTGCATTACCAGCCGGCAAAGCGGTCAGGCGAAGAAGAGTCCGGCCGATATGGGCGGCCCGCGACCGCCAGCAGATGCCAGCATCAAACCGCCGCCGTTATGGTTCGCTTCTC
The DNA here is from genome assembly GCA_035047105.1 of Galeopsomyia nigrocyanea. Classification (NCBI taxonomy): domain Eukaryota; kingdom Metazoa; phylum Arthropoda; class Insecta; order Hymenoptera; family Eulophidae; genus Galeopsomyia; species Galeopsomyia nigrocyanea. Next base: position 16,069,501 of record JAWWMK010000040.1, read on the forward strand.
GGCTACAGTCTACTGCGTTTCTGAAATTTAAAAAAAAAAACACATTTTTATGCTCTTGATAAACTATTTTTGAATCGTTTGCGTAACGTGTTTGAATGTTGACGTGAATAATGAAAATTTGCGTGATTGCTATAGTAGCTAATAATTTTGCCTTATTTTACTCTACGAAAAAAAGTATCGGATAAAGTGAAAACATTTTTGCAGTTGACTAAAGATTATATTTTAGAATCACTTAATTATTTTTTATAATTAATTTCGCGTTCAAATAATATCTCAGAAGTTTCATTTTACAAAAAATTAATTACTCGGAGGATACAGATTGGATAATACGAAGAATTGATGAGGTCAAAGTGAAACAGATCCGAAATTAAACCTTACACGCGGAAACGAGGATGAAGAAACTTGATGATTCAGCGCAAAAATATAACCGCCAACGCGTTTAGAACTCATTGCCGTAGCAGCTTCAATAATGCAGTTAGTTCGTCGAATGATCTCCCAACTTTCACAGCGGCGCGGCGCGAAAGCCAATCAAAAGAACTTCCCTTTTCGCTTTGGCAAAATTGGCATTCGGCGGCGAAGGAGAAGAAGAGCTTTCGACCTGCTTTCAAGATTATTGAACAATCGCAGGCCGCTAATGCGTATATAAGATGGCTATCCCCGAGGCTTTGCGTATATAAGCGCGCCCGCGTGACAATTAACACGACTCGTTCATTAAAAGTTAAATTAGTTCGCCAGGCAAGCGCGGACGCTGGATTTCTATATGCGACCGTTTCTACCAAGATAGAGCTTTTTCAATATGTACACGTGTAGGCTGTTACAACATTGAAAAAGAGATTTTTTTTTCTTTTTGGGATCAGTTGAAATGAAATCGACATCGTATAACTTAAATGATAATCATTTTTTCTGATTTAAAAAAGTTTATGCCAAAAATATATTTTAAATACTGTGACCGACAGATGGCTCGAATATCAGTTATGTACAATAATTTAGTAAATTTGCCATTATCTTGCAATATACCATCACCTATACATCGAACTACTAAATTGAAATTTAGAAACATATCTTACGTTAATATAATTATATCTTTTTTTTTTAAACATTTATGGCGAGATTTGATCCGTTTATAATTTAAAATTACTTCAATTCTATATAAGTTGAAAAAAAATCTCGAAAAAAAAATTAAACTGAAAATTCCCGTACAGAAAAAACGCCTCGCAGCCCAAACAATCAATGCCTTTTTTGCATCTCACCCTGACAACCTGACACCCAGACGACCTTTTTTTCGGTGGGCAGACAAGTGCGCAAAAACACGTGTACCACCCCATTGTCCCGATGTATCGAGGGGTGGGTCGCGAGCGCGAGAGAGAAAAAAAAGTGACGGGTGTCAAAATATATATGGGGTGTCGCGCAGGTAGTCGCGAGCGCGCGTGCCTGGGATTACTTTGCTCTTGGGTACTCAGAAAAAATGATCGCAGTCAGACGGTTTTTTTTTACCCTCGTGATGACGAAGGGATGATTTGGGGTAAAGTCCGAGGGGTGACGGTGATGATGGTATGGTTGCGTTACGTAGGCGCGCAAGTTGAAAATTATATATGCTACTGTTTCACATTTACATTCATTTAAGTGCCTGTATATTCTTTTGTACTCGTGTAACTGCTTGTTTTTGCATTTTTGATGTTAGTGAGAAGTATTGAACTATGTGCTGTTTATAAATTGATAAGAGTAATTTATATCGACAAAATTTATTGATCTTGAATGTTTGGAAAAAAAATACTAGTAAATTTATAGTTAAAACACTAGAAACAAACAGTATTTATAAGACAATAGTCGTTAATTACATAAGTTGAATATTTTTTCTTAGTCCCTCTAAATTCTTCCCAGTAAACTATACAAATACTAGTTTCAATGAAAATATTTTTCATAGTGAAATTTGAAATTCGAATTGAATAGAACGGCAATTTATCATTAAACTAGAAAAGCAACTTCTATTTCGCAAATTCTCTCTCTCTCTCTCTCTTTCTCCCTTGAACACTTGGCTGCACTATATCGTGCGGCACCTTCATCTGCAGAACGTCAGAAACTCCTTTCCTTCGCCCTTCCTCACCGTCCTTCCGTCGACTGATAGCCGACAGGTCTTTCACCTCCGCTCTAGAAATGCCATAACTGCCGTTCATAGTTTTTCGCGCGAATCCATGAACAAAGTAATAATCGTAAAAACAACATTTTTATCTGCGTTAGAAGATTTCATAAAAAATATATAGAATTCGAAAAGACTGTAAATAATAAGGATTATAATTGTGATTAAAAAAAAATTTTTTTCTTGGCGTAAAATCTGCTACCTTTGACCTTTCAAAAATTAAAATATAAAAACATGGTAATACTTAAAAAAGCTTAGGCGCGAAGAGTTGACGTGAAGAGAGGAAAAAAGCAGCTCGACTTCATTCACAATTCAAAAGGATCGCTCTAAGACCCAACACTTCAGCACTGACAAGAAGAGCACGAGAAAAAGAGAGAAAGAGAAAAAAAAGGAAGAATCCTGTTGACCGCTTAAAAGAGTCAGGCAGCACAGGGGCAAATCGAAATGCAAATGTGCCGGTCCGACACGCCCGCGGGGGCCTCTTTAAATCTCTCGCCCGTTTACTGGCTCTTGTTTATTTTTTAATTAAAGTCTTCCCCGGGTGCAGGATTAAAAAAGGTCACCTCCAACCCTTCAAGTTATTAAGCTAATAATGTGTCCCGGCTGCTGCTGCTGCTCGGCGAAGGAGAAACGCCGAGGCGAAAAAAGAGGGTAATGAGGGACGCGCGTAGAAAAAAAAAGAAAGGAAGGCACGCGCGAGCCACAAAACGCCCCCGAGGCGTGCGCGCGTGCGATCGGACCTTTGCGACTTTTTGCGGTACCGTGAAAATGGTCGTGAGCACCCGATGAAACAATTCTCTCGCGTAGCCTATGTACGGCTTACTTCTCGATTAAGTAATTGAGATGTCAAAAGTATAAAATTATTTTTTTTTCTACTCGACAAGCGCCATTTTTCCTTTTTTTATATACATATTTTGTTTCGTAAAAAGCGTCAAGATAAAATGAACTGACGCGGCCCTTCAAAAAAAAAAAAATACCGTGAGCAATAAAATGTCGGAGGCCTGGCATGGTGCTCATAAAGCAGAATCATTAAAATCACGCCAACGATTAAAACGCCAGATGGGTCGTTTTTAACTCGATGAATTACTTTTTAACAAATTTTTATGGGACACTTGAACTTTTTTTTTATTGCGCTTTAAAATTCAATAAAATTACTGCAATGATTATTCAGTCAAATTTTGTCACGTACACTGCGGAAGGTTTGCAAGAAAATATAGTTTTGGTTTTCTACTTATAGTGTACGGTTGTTTTTGTAAAGGAAAAGGGTATGAATATGGATAGCCTCTAGAATTTTCAAGATTTTTTACAATCTAATGCAACAAAAAATTGCCCGAAGTAGAATAATGAACAAAGTATTGAGATAAAAAAAGAATTTAAAAAAATAAAACTGAAAAAAAAAAAACAATTTTTTAAAACAAAGAAAAAAAGCACAAAGAGCTTGAAGAAGGAAAAAAAAAGATGGAAGAAAAGCCAGAGCTCGCGTGAGGGAGTGTTGGAGAGAGATATTCTCCTTTGGCCGGGGTCTAGAGGGGGGAAGGGGAGTAGGGTCGTTGGATGGAAAAGGAGGAGACGTTAGCTCTCTTTGGCTGCCCCATCATCTCCGGGGCGATTTTGCCTGGCTTGCGCTATAGCTCCGGTATAAAACGAGAGGGAGAGAGCGAGCGCGCGGGCACCTCTAAGAGAAGGGGCCAATGAGACGCTGGGCGTCTGGTATTGATCCGAGGCGTCGTCCAGGAGACGCCCGCTCTCCGTAAGACGCCCGCCGCGCTGCCCGCGCGCGCCTTCCAAGCGCTCCCCCCCTGCACACCTATATAGCGTACACACGGACACTAGCGACTGCGAATAAAAGCAGGGAGGGCCGGCGGCGGCGGCGCGCGCGCCGAGCCGGAAGCTGCCGCCGCCGCCGCCACCCGCTGCCGTTGCTGCTACTGCTGCTTCTTCTTTATCTTAGCGGGGCGGCTCTCTCTCTCTCTCCCTGCCGAGGGATGGAGGGACGCTGTGTGGCTCTACTACTGCTGCTGCTGCTGCCGCTTCTGCTCGTATACTCTCTCCTTTACTCGCTTTCGTTCAATATTTTTTAACGCGATTACTCCTTTTTTTATCTTTTTTTTTTGTTTTTTTACAGTCTTTTTTACTTTTTTTTTTCGTTTCTCTATTTTATTGTCCGGTTGCTCTACTTGATGTAATGTCAATATATAACGATAACGGTGATATCATTATATATAATGATAATATATAATGATAACGGTGGTAGTCGAAATTTCATCATAACACTCAAAATAAAAGAAAACCGGCAAAAATGCAACCCTTATAGGAAATTGTGAATAAATACATATTTTTCAATTCATAATAATGCGAATTCATCGAAAACGTATTTGTTTTTTGTCCGGATAATAATTTGCAAAGGTATGTTGAAATCCTATTTCGTAGATGGTTCGAACAGTAAATGTTACCGGCATCTTTAAGTATACCTTACGAGAACAATTATCACACTAAAGTTACTGTTATACTCTTTGAAAATCACTTGAGAGGATGTTGGACCACAATATTGGCGTTGATTTCATTGTGATCATTCAATTTTCAACTTTTTGTAAACATCTGAGTCATCTACCCTTCGGAATTGCTTACGGAATTCACAAAAAGTTCAAAATTAAAGTACCTATAATAAAAAAACCTACGAAAATGCCGGGAATATATGTATTATTTATATGGATTTCGACATCCTCTCAATATACAAAAGCAAAATCCCTATATATGTATTCATAAACAGTAAAGAAAGAAGACCGGCGACCCGATAAGAATAAAGAAGCTAAAGCCATATCCTATAGATGCACGCTTGCATGCATGCAACTCGCCTGAGCTCGTTAAAACGGAACTCTCTCTCTCACGGCGGGTGCTCTCGCGTTTAAAATTAATTATATAGCGCGTTATCAATCACATCCGGTCGCCATAGCAACCGAGAAGCCTCTCTAAGCATGCTTTCGCTGCAGTATGCCGCTGCCGCCACCGCCGCCACTCGCACACCAAACAAATACGTGGCGCGCGTAATAGAGCGAGAAAATCGCGGTTCGATGATACGGGCACGCGTGCACACATAACTCATGTTTCACTTGTTTTGATGGGGGAGAGAGAGAAAGCGCAAGCGCGCAAACGTCCTCCCTCTCTCCTATTGTGCCGCCAGCTCAACGAGCTTATGCGCTTTTTCGCGCTGGGCTGAGCTTCTGCATTCTTCGGTGCGTTGACCTGCCTCTCTCTCTCTCGGATCGTTCGAGCGTTGCTTTGGCAATTCCCATGCGATATTGTATTTCGCGTTATCGATTGATGACTGGCTTTTTATTTTCTCGAGTGACAATTTTTTATTTTGTTTTTATGGTAATTTTCAATTTGGATGAGAGGTTATTCTGTGTAATAATTACCACGGAATAATTGAATGAACTGTTCTTCTGGAGATGATCACAGGTTCAATTTAAATATATCTTCGCCGTAAGCTTCAATTGCTTTATGTTATTCAACTGTTGCTCGATTAAAACGCGGTGATGTATTTATTTCGACGATCGAATTGATATTACTCGAACGCAATTTTCCTTTTTAAGCATATTTATTCCATCACTTGTTACAATATTAATTCACTCGGAAAAATTAAATCAAAAATGCTTCAGTGCAAAATTAATCGGAACGCTGCAATATCGTTCGTGGAGTAATAAAACGTGAAAAGTCCTGATTGGCATGCACCTGCTTTCAAAGTTGATTTCATAAAATATTTGAAACTTTCATTAATTTGCGAATAAAAATATAGAAAGTCAAATATCACTTTTCTGTGTAAACTGTAAAATTTTAATTTGTTTTTTTTTCGTCTTTCAGTCAGAAATCCATCCATTTAAATATCCCTCTAACCAAAGAGTTTGCACTTGTTCAAACAGAATCTCGAAAATCAACAAAAAGTGCTCAAACATCATCAGATAGAATATTACTGTGGATAGCGAAAAGAGAGCCAGCACTCGGGTATTTTAAATTCAAAGAAGAGAGAGAGAGAGAGAGAGAGAGAGAGAGAGAGAGAGAGAGCGAGTTATCGACTTGGTTGCACGAAGACCTCTTCCTTTTATTTTCCTTCAATTTCCTTCCTTTCAGGTTTCCCATCAGCCTTTCCATTAATATTAAAACGGCAGCGTAGCCGCGCCGCGCTGCTCCACAAGTGCAAGAGAAGGGGAAAAGGTGGTCGAGAGCGGGGGCGGTCCAGGGGTTAGATTGAAGAAAAGGAGAGAGAGAGAGAGCGACGGAGAAAGCTGAGTAAGCATGGAAGACGTTTGCCTCGTTTTTCATCTTGATCTTCTTGGGTTACCAATTTTGAATAGGATTGCTTCGCTATATATACTCGTTCTCCAACTTCGCATTCTGTTCAAAACTTGAGTCATTCATTTCCATTCATTTCTTCAGTTTCAATGAAATTAATCTTGAAAAAAAAATTACTATTCAAAATTAACTTATCACAGCTTAATTTTTAAGATCATGTTTAAATTTCAACAATACTGTGGATTTGTGAACTGTGTGTCGTCAAATTTCCACTTTTAAAATAAGCGTCTCTCCGTATTCATTCTTTACTACTGAAAAATCATTTCCAACGGCACAGCTCATTCGATCCTCGCGAAACGAGCCTCAACTTTTTAAAATCAATCACTGTTTGAGAACGCACCTTTACAGCTAATTCTTTGTATTATCGCGCAATCACTCGCGCATGCATATCTCTCAGCAGGAGGAGGAGGAGGCGCAGGATTTCCCAGAGAGCCACCGAGATAAATCTTATCTGGCCATCTATCTCAACTCTCTCGCGCCCGGGCGCCAAGCCGGCGTTGCGCAATTTATATCCTCGCGCTCTCGCGTCATTTTCCACTGACGCTGAAAAATCATCGCTGCGATGAGAGCTGAAAGCTTTGATATTATGTGTATGCGCGATGATGCGGTTTTCGCTTTAACGAATAAAAATTATATTCTCTTCCGTGAGAGAGTATCAGATATTAACGATGGATTGATGGATTGATAATTATCTCCGTAAAGTTTTATACAATTTGAAATGTTTTTACTTTTTTCAGGTTTCAATATTCTCATTAGCTCATCGATATTCTTCATTTATAGCAATAAAAATATTACGAATTTGAATTGATCAATTTTAGAATTCGATGTGAAAATTCGACTTTGACGAACTAAAATTGGCTTAGTTCCACTTTTATTCATCGAACAATCTGAAAAGTAAGTTTAACTATATGCAAATCATCATCCATTCGTCGGCGAAATGCATTAGCTCTGAATATTTCAAATCATATTCGAATTCTAATGATACTCTCCGGCAGATTATATTTTATTCAAAATCTCCTCGAAATTCATAATAAGTATACGCGTAGAAAATTCAAATGCCCGATGAAATTGTCGAATAAATAAACAGCTTCGAAATCAGCTACCAACGAGCATCAGATAAAAGCTTAGACAGATTCTCAATCCTTCATCAGAGAAATTTTTTTTTTCACTTATCCATAACTCGTCGTACTCAAGCTCCGAGTTTCTCAAATGCAAACAAGTTTCTTGCGTTCACAATTGAAATCCCTTAACTCCATCGCGTTCGCTCGCGAGCTTCGCATTTTCGGTGAAAAAGCCGCGGGAGAGTGAAGTGACGTCCCCGAGATTAGTTTTCTTTCGTCGTAGTAGCTTGCGCCGAGCGCAGACGAAGCTCCTCGAATTCATGAACGTCAGTCTCGATCCAACGTTTGTCTCAGGGGTTGCAAAGCAAGCTCCTTGTCTTCTTCTCTGGGTAAGGGCGGATTCATTTATCTCTCGCACAGATCTGGCTTATATTTCACCGCCCGCTCTCTCTCTCTCTCCCCGCGAGCTCCAAGACGGATGGCTCTCATCCCCCCTCCGACTCACTTTTCCAACGACGAGGCTCTCCCGTTACGATGCCCGTGTAAAACGTCGAACGACACGCGGGGCGTATACTTTGTTCGTAAGCTATTGCGATTTTTTTTCTAACTCTGTCCCGCGAGTCATTGTTTTGTTGTGGGTGGGACCGAGTGCTTGCGACATTCGATTGGAGTTTTATGTGATCCACGCGAGGGTAAGTTGATGATCATTGTGCCTGATGAGAAGTCGCTCGATGTTGTTTTGCTGTGGCGGTTTTGTCGGCGAGTCACGGTGATTCGATGAAAATTTTAGGGTTTGTTCGGGGAAATAAAGGGGCTGCGTGCTCGTATAGTGAACTTGATTAACTCGGAACTTCATTAATCTAGATTCCTCTAGCTATTATTATGTTTTTTGGTAATTTGAAATTAAATTGAAGCTCAGCTACGCATTTTATAAATTATAAAGAAAATTAATACAGTAGTACTATGGCCGGTGTTGGTAGCTCTATGAATAATAAAGAAAGAGCAGTGTACTACTGTAAGCGGTGTTGGTACCTACTGCGTATAAAACTGAAACCTATTGTAAGCGTATACATACGATTGTCCACTACCCTTAATGCATGTCACCGGCCACCCTGAAATCTTATTGGCGAAACGTGCCGCAGCCCACCTTTCGGATTTCACGTCATTCGGCCATTCACAATTTGAAATTGGGGTTGCCGAATCGGCAAGTATAGTGACCATCTGGATGACCGGTCGGACGAGTTGGTGAATCAAAAAAAAAAAAAAAAATGCCCCGAAAATCCGGTGAAAAACCGGTTTCGCAAAAGGGATCGCTGACCGTTGGGCTTCGCGCGCCGACCCCTTTTACTCGCGCTAAGAAGGCTTTGGATATAGGGTCAAGAGGCAACATAGTCGCGCGTCGGCCTTGGCGATTCCCACGGAGGACGCGCGCGAACGCGCTCTCACACTGGGAAGTGTAATGGGCGAACGGTGTGTGTGTATACGTATGAGCCGTTATACGTTTTGATTTGAATGGATTGTTTTTGCGAAGCGTTCTTTTAGATTTAGCGTGGATATCGAATTTTAAAATGTTGGTTTAGTATAATTGTATTTTGGATAGTGAAATTTCCTTTTTTTATTTTTAGAACGATAAAAACTGATCAATGATTAAAAGCCTACATGTTATTTAATTAATTATATTATCATGTATGTACAAAAATCGACTTTTATATAGAATAATAACGTAACGGTAATGTATAGATTAAATACTTTGGTAGCCACCGAGTAAACAAACTAAAATCAAAATACATAACCCGATTGACTTAAAAATATTGTGAAAAAATTCAAGTACTTCACAATTTTTCTGTATTTTCGAAAATTTCGAAAAATCACAGTAGTTATTTTATAATTTCTGATTTGTTGAGAGTTCTTCCAAAAATATTTCGGAGACTTTTTCAAAACTATATATGATCAGATGAGATTTTAATAATTTTCAAAATTCTGGTTTCTAAAAATTGTACTTCAATTGATCGTCACTTTTTACTAATCACTTCTGCCTCATACCATAGGGTGGCTGCCAAGTTAGATGATGTAGCGGCATGATCAATATGAATTTCTGTTTTGTGCATATAAAAATATCATTAATAAGGTGAAATATGATTTTTATGGTTACGCAGTAGTATGACTGAATAAGTTTATCACACATTTGAAATTTGTATGGAAAAGTAGTCACTACACACATACCGAATGATTTAGATACAATGAACGATTCTCGAATAATTTTGTTAGCAAAAATAAACACAGTATAGATACTGACACAAGAAAACAAACACCTGCAACAAATTTTTCAAGTGGTCCCCCTTCACAAGTTGCATTTCCGGTCGTCTTCAATCTGCTCAAAATCAAAGCACATATATACATACATCCCAAACAAAAGCCAGAAAGAGAGAGAGAGAGAGAGAGAGAGAGAATCGAAACTCGATGGTGCGGTTGCGTAAATCGCTGCATCTGTCGTTTGGCCTCGCGCAGTGCGATTTACATTCCCAGAGACTCCTTAGATCTTCGTTGGCAATATAGCGCACGAGCAACAACAGGAGAAGGAGAGCGAGAGAGAAAACCGCGGAATATTTAGTACTGAAGGGACGATAATCTCGAGGCTCGATCGGACTCGTTCATTTCGGTCAACGTCTTTTCGCGCTATACTCGCTCCGAGAGTAGCAGCCGCCGCCGCGCCGCCACCGCCGCCGTCGTCGTCGTCGTTCCGCTTTGCATACGATCGCCATTTTGCGCTGGGGCATAATTTAAATTTCGCCTCCCATTGTTTTGTCACTCTTCTTGCTTGCGCAGCCGCCGCCACCGCCCTCGTCTTATACTTCGTCTTACTTGCCTCGCCTCTCCGTCTCTCTCTCTCTCTCTCTCTCTCTCTCTCTTCCTCGGGTACTCGCTTCATTTTCTCACCGCTTCCGTCTCTTTCTCGCTCGTAATTAGCTCGTCGCTTGGATGCTTTTTTGAAGTTTCCAGGGACATTGCCGAGCTATCTGATGCTACTGTAATTAAATGGGAAATGTACTGTGCGTCCATATACATATATTTAACGCGATATTTTATCCAGCATACAACAAAGTTGTAATCTACTTCTACTTATATAGCTTGCATATTTTTATCGTTGTTGTAGATTATTTCCCTGAAGATATTTCATTTTTAATTACTTTCTAATAAACATTTTAAATAATATAAGGAGTAACCTCGCTTCCCTTCGCTTTTCCATGCAAATTTTTACACGTCTTCTTAACTCCCGGCCAGTTTCTGTGCTTAATTCAACCATGCACACTTACATCATTCACATCCATACACGTACCACAGCTACCCCAAAAGACCCGGGCGGTCATTTACATAAAATTAGAATCAGAATTTTCTTGCTGGAAAATTGGCAGCGTGCGCAACTCGCTGGCTATATAGCCTGCAAAATTTTAATTAATTTTCGACAAAAAGCAAACGCTTCTTCTTTGCGCGAGCCAAATGTATATGTACTTTTTCTGACCAATAAATTTTCGACGGAATTTTCGATCGAATTCCGTATTGTGTATGACAGGGGATGCGAAACATATATAGAAAAAAAATCGAAGGCTATATATAATGGAAAATACAGTTTTAATATCTGCGATACAATCTATATTTCCAATAATTATGATGCTGAGGAATTTTTAAAATTCTCTTTGAAAAATGTTTAATATATATGCAGTATATACAATATTGTTAATATTATTCTGCCGGAAGATTTCGAAAATTCACGCTATTACAGTCAGATTTACCGTTGATATTTACTGGTGATTTCAAACATTTGAATATTTCAATTCTATGTTTTAAATATTATTAATTTTCAATACTTGATCAAACGTATACGAATAAATTATATTGAACAACCTGATTAAAATCGCGTTAACTCCACTACTATGAAATAAACTGTTGCCATAAACGATGCCAAAAACGTTCGCGATGCCTTTTGAATGAGCTTAATCCAACGTAAACCGTGAAAATTCAAATAGAATTTAATCGTTTATTTTTAAACAATTCCCAATTCCCGGGAGCTTTCAAAGCTCTTTTGAGTCTTCGGGCAGGCGCGAAATTTAATACACGGCAACGTTTAATTCAATACATACATATGGAGTTCAAAGCGCGACAAAGGGTCGCACGCGCGCACAATCTGCGAAACGCCGAATTGGTAATGCGTATTAAATTTCGCGTGAATTCGTTTGTCAGCGTGAACTCCGACGGCGTACAAAGGAATTTCCCTTTACGTTGAAAAATAGTTTCAAAGACTCCATATTCAGTTGATATCCGATGTATGCAATATAGAATATCACATGGATAAATTGATTATAATCTAACATTCACTAGTACATATTCTACTAAACACAACATTAGGTGTAAAAGTCCACATAACGAAAGGCAAGAAGCCAAAGAAAGATACAAAAAAAGATTTCGCTCCGACATAAACATCTCAATCTCCGAGTGTAGGGAGAGAAAGAAAAAAAGTTGGCGAACAAGGCTCATATCTCACGTGGCGCTTGGACGACTAAATCAAAGGCGCTCAGGCGTCCCGGAAGGACGATGTGTGTGCGTGTTGCATCGCGCGAGGAAGAGAGAGAGAGAGAGAGAGAGAGAGAGAGAGAGAGAGAGGAAGAGCAAAAAGCTGCAGTGCAAGAGAGAGGAGAGAACCACACACATAGTGCGCTCGTAAAGAGAGAACCAACCTACCTTTCTCTCTCTCTCTCTCTCACTCTTATCTCGTCGCGGGCGCAAAGGCAACAATGGGCCCAAGAAACAAAAGACAAAAGCCCGGCTATTTATTTCGGTCCATTGTCTTGCGGCGGGCGCGAGAAGAGACACACGAGGCGCGCTTTGCTTTGGCTTTGGGCTTTTCGAGCCTCTCTCGTATATATATCGGAACGAGTGATGCACGCCGTAAACGCGCGGCAAAGACGAGCTGACTCTTCGATGCCGCCGCGCGGCATGGCATTTATATAGACGCGCGATAGACTTTACACGCAAACACACTTGCCGACGACTGTTAACTCACTCTCTCTCTCTCTTTCGCGATGTTTAATGGTCTAAGAAGTTAAGAGCTGTTCGCGTTTGACTGACGAATGTTATAAATGTGCGAGAGGTCGCAGCTTTTGCGACTTTGGGTTTTCGTTTGATCGCCGATAGATGATGTTTAACGGAATCTGTCTCGCTTTCAATGTTAGATTTTTAAATGATTAAAGCGCAATGATGAAATTGATAAAATAAAATTTAAACTTGTCAATATTATATAGATTGAGTGTAACGATTTGTAAAAATGTTTTGGATTTCTTCTATTTGATAAATGATATGAAATTTCATTCAAAAAAGAAAAATTTATCTAACAAAAATCTCGAAACAATCCAATAGAGCGAACAATTATTTTTAATGCTAAGTAAAATAGTCGCAACGATAACAACAAAAGTCCGCGCGGCCGAAAGTGTCCGAGTAGTAGTAGTAGCAGTAGTAGTCGTGTTGTACCTTAGCGCAACCCCTCTTATTCTAAATCCAAAGCCCGCGGGGTAATTTGCAGGCGCGCGCGCGAGCTGCCCCTTTTTGACTGGACATCGGTGACCGAATCCGGGGAAGCTAATTTCGAAAACGGTAAACTGGTTTGTCCAGTTTCGCCTTTGCTTTCATTGCTCTCCTCCTTGGCGCGCGGCAGTGAGAAAGAGAACGAGAGAGAGAGGGGAAAGTTTTTCGCGGAGCGCGATAAATGAAAGAAGCGCGGACAATAGCCGACGCGGTCACTACTTTTTCGGCCGGAACGGTGGACCCAACCTCAGTCAGTCGTTGCTCGGGCCCCAAAGACGACTGGACGACGAGTTTCGTACGCACACGCGAGTTTTGTTACGTTTTGCCAGCAATTGTTCACGTTGTCGACGATTTTTAGTGAGTTTTTTTTTGTGGTTTACGTTTGGATTTTCTTCGTGAGATTATCCAGGGCAGTTTGCCACGTGTTTGTAATGTTGTTGTGATACGAGTTACGAGTGTTATCTCTTAAGTTTTTACTTGAAGCTGCATTGTGTCTTTTATTGGATTCGAATTTTTAGTGTAAACCGTGCTTCGTTGTTTACGTTACGAAATAGTTTGATATTTGTTTGGATCTTTCTCAAAGTGACTTCGATTATCGATTGAGACGTCATATTTCAAACAAAATGTATAACATTTCGATTTTATAAAAAAAAAATTAGCTGCCAGACAAATGTATAAGTGCAGTTGCATTTGATCGTTTTCACTTTTTATTTAAACTTTTTGCTTAACTGCCTCGTCATTCCTGATATGTTGACAAGTACTAATAAAAGTTTTATTGATTAACTACTCTTGTGTTCCAAATGCACTGCTTGGCATCATGAAAGGTTCTTATTTATATAACAAATGGAACTCAAACAATATCAATACTGATTATATTGTACAAAAGAAATTAAAAAACGCCAACAAAACATCTCAATTAATCACAGGAAGATTTCTAACTTTTCTGGGTAACAAATAAATCAGTAGCCATCTAGTTACAGAATGAAAACTTTATACGTAACATAAGTTCAGCATAATTCATGCAATTATTTTATTCGTATTATCTAATATTGATATCATAACAAAATAAGAAACGAGCGTTACAGTAATAATAATCAATCAGCAATATCGTCTCTTTTTTTGAAAAAACAATTTACTAATAGTATCTTTGTTTATTGAAAACAATTCATACTTCGTGTGTTCATCTTCTAACCTTCGCAATCTAATGCTATTTTCAAATAAAATTATTTATTATTTTCATTATTTCAATGTGGTTAATACGCAAAATTACATTCATTTTTCTACACAATAAACAATCAAATCAGAGAAGAAGAACCGTTTCGAAAATCGACAATTGACTCTTCAATAGCATACGAAGTTTGAAGAACAATCGAAATAAAGCTCCAACGAGCAGAGAAGAAATCGTAAGAATTCAGCAAGAAATAGAAACGTGACACTTGATACAAATCGGTGTAAGCGTAGCGAATCCTCCCTCGGGGGGGTTGACGTCGACGGGCGCGCTTCGCCGCGCGGCAGCTTGCGCGCCGGTGTGTGTAATTCAAATTCAGTTAATTCCGGTGATTTTTCAAAGTTTCATTAAAAGCCGGGCGTGGGATGACGCCTCCACCTCCTTCTCCGCGAGAAAGGCGCACGTTCGAGTGAAGTATGGCCCCATACTTTACTCTGCGGTCTGAGTGCTTGGCGTCTTACGCGCTCGGCGGCAACTGGAATCTCTCTCTCTCTCTCTCTCTCTCTCTCTCTCTCTCTCTCGTTCTCCTTCTTCTTCTTCCGGCGCCGTGCCAGTGTACCTCCTCCCTGTACCAAGCGTGTCTCAGGCATTCGTTCTTTGATTTTCATTGTGTTTATAGGTGACGTATGAAGATACATGTTGTTGCGTTAAAGCATTTGTTGAGGGTTTTTAAAGAAAATAGCTTTTTTTTAATATCTTTGACTCTGAAATTTCAGAATGAAAGTAGAATAACAATTGTGAACAATTGAAAATTAAATGTACTTGGCAGGAGTGGCGTAAAGTAGGTGTACTACTAATTGATCCAAAGGAACTCCATGATACAATAGATAGAGTTAGACTTACAATTGTGACATACTAAAAGAAATCAATTAAGTTTGAATAAAATGTTACTTAGCATTCACGACGCAGAATTTAGAAGCCACCTAGTTATCTAATTACAAAACAGAAATCGAATCCGTAACATAAAAAGCTCTAAAGACAAGGTTCTGCCACTTATCAGTAAAAAAAACCCATAACAGAAATATATGAAAACTTCATTTTTCAAGTTCAACCTATCATTCCAAAAGTTCGTCTCGCATTTTCCAAAGCCTTCAGCCAGACTCATAACTTATGGACAGGTTTTTCATCAATCGCAAGATAATGAGAGGGAGAGGGTAAAGTCTCGCAGCACACGGCGAGACTATCGGGAGTCTGTCGTAGAGTCGCATTCTGAAATTGAAGCTCCTCGATTTAGATTAGACGAATTTATATTCGCCGAGTCCTCGGGCGTTCGTCGAAGTTTCTAGGGGCCATTACTGCGCTCTCGCGAGCTATCTGCCGGCGAGCAGCGAGTACGCGCAGAGGCTTTTCTTCCTCTCTCTCTCTCTCTCTCTCTCTCTCTCTCTCTCTCTCTCTCATTCTCTGACTCTCTCGACGTTCTTAGATGTCCTTTTCTTCATTCTAACAGCCTCGAGCTACATTTGCGGAAAAAGCCTTTGCGTGATTATGGCTTGATTTGGCGAGTTGACGCGTGGATGAAAAACGAGCTTGCAAGACAAGAGAAAAAGCTGTTGTTTGTAAAAAAATAAATTATAGTATTTCGAGAATTAAAAATGCTTAACGAGCTTTTTTTCTACATCGTGGATTCATTATATTTACTCGACAACGAGGCATTTGGAATATCTTGTAAAATCATGTTACTATAGACTTAACGAGAAATGAAGTGGTAATTGATAGTTGGAATGAATCACGTTGAAAATTGATGATTTTAACCCTCTTATACACTTCCCTTCTATAGTAGAAGTAATACATCACATCGCTTCGCGGTTTATACATAACCCATAAGATGGCTGTATACTTGACAGCGGAAAAAAACTTACATTATTCTGTATTTCTTTAGTGAGGCAACATCTGTCTCTTTTTACTCCAATTTTGCATTTTTCTTTGCGACTTCCTCTTTTTTGTTTTGTTCGCAAGTCTCAAACATCGAAATCAGTTTCACTGTATCTCAGCTACTTCTATTAAATTCTAAAACTCAACGAGTCAGAATCAAATACCCAATCAAATATTCTTGGAAATTAAGGTATTACTGCAACAACTATTCTACTTCGAACGTAACTTCAAACTTGCCTACTCAGTCATTCAAACAATCCATTGAAGTGTTACAACGATAAGCAAGAGCCCCAATTAGGCGACGTCGAGTGAGTATCTTAACGACAGTTTTTTTTTTCCAAGAAAATCCTCTCAACTCGTCAACAAACGTACGCATAAGCGCATTATTTTTGCAAGAGCAATCCCGTAATCCGCGGGAGCAGGAGGAGGAGGAGGAGTAGGAGTAGGCCCGCGTCGTCGGCTCCGTTACGAATTCATGAATTAATTCATATAACGTCGACGGTGCGGCGGCTGGATTATATACGCGCGTAGCCGGAAAGTTCGTCAGACAGGCAGGCGAGCTTCGATTACAATGTGGCTTTCGGCTTCGTCGTCGTCGTCGGCGTCTTCTTCTTTCTCATCCTTCGCGCGCGCGCTTTTAATGATTTTTGGGGCCGAACCCTTTTCTCTCTCTCTCTCTCGACGCTCGCTCGGGAGAGGCTTCTTTCGAGGGAGAGAAAGAGAGAGAGAGAGAGAGAGAGAGAGAGAGGTTGAATTGCTATATAGCGAGTTTGAGCCCAGAGGACGCCCGGTAATTATTTTAAGGAGCTGCAAGCCGGGGCGGCGAGCAAGTGTCTTGAATAATGGCCGTTGAATGTTTAATTTTGAAGAAAATTCAGGCAAAGGGTTGCTGCTGCTGCCGCCTGGCGATATCGCCTTTTGTGCCGCGAAGAACTCGTTTTACGCGCGAGCGTACTTAATTCGCTCGAATTTATTCACTTGGCGCCCGATGGAAGTAGATATATAATATCAAAGTCATATTAGGGAAAATTTTTAGCTACCTTAATTTTTTTTTTAAACCTGTCATGAATTCGTCCGCAATGTTTTTTAACTCTTATAGAATGGCTTCTTTTTCATCGATTCTATTTTTCACATTCACATACTCTCATCACAGAAAAATAGGAGGAACGTATTATCCCTCATAACGTACCATTCTAATCCTCAGTCGAGAACAAAGCATCATCATCACGAGGGTCTCAAAAAAAAGAGTCCAGCAGCAGCAGGCAATCCGTCGCCGTCGTTGGAGTTTTTATTCAAATCTCGCCATTGCTATATATATACGTATCCCCTCGTCGTCCTTCTCGCGCGAGCTCCTTTTCGTTGCGAGCGCGCGGGGGAGACCTTTAAGCCCTTATACTTTCACCCGCGCTCGCTCAACCCTCGCTATGGTTGGGCGGAAAGATGGCTCGGCGGCAAAATGGAGGGGCTCTCTTTTGCCGAAACAATCTTTCTCTCTTTCGTACAGTATAATATGACGAGCTCGACGGAAGATGCTCTCGCCGCTTATGGACGAGACGCAATCAGGGAAGCCCGCTGCCGCGACTGTGTTATGTGTGTTTACAGAATAATTCGCTGCTTCGCGAGTGCGACTGAGGGACGATTTGATAAAAGAATTATTTTATTCCGAATGCGAATACATTTCAAGACGAGTTGGAATATTTTCATATTTGAAGATGAGTTAATTATATTTTTTTTCTTTAGGATCTTAAAAATTATGATTTTGTTTGAATAACTTGGGTTTTTATAATTTTGACTTGTGACGTAATGTTTGACGATAATTCATGATGGTATTCATTTAAAAAAAAAATGAAGAGAAAGAAATTTTGAAGAAACAATGTTTGGTGTTAGCTTGTGCGTGGTATTCATCAAAAAAACCAACCACATTATCGATAGCACTTTGTATTTTGGAGCCTTTCATATACGTGTCCTCATATTTTCAAAGGCCTATACTCGAGCTTATCAACTTTCCGGCGGCGAGTCATATACATATAAATAAAAAAAAGGAGGCGAGGCGAAGTAGGCGCCGAGGAAGGGAGGAAGAGAGGCGAGGGAGGGTTGAAAGTGGCTCAAAAAGGCCGAAAGTTCGCCGCTCGTCGAGCGATTTTCCGGCTCGCGAAACTCGGGCGTCGCCTTCATTAGTAAACTTTCGTTTAAAATTTTCAGAGCCGCGCGCCCGCGCCCGCGCTTGGCGTGCTATAGGTCGCCTGCTGAAGTTCCAACGACGGCGACGACGACGACGACGCTGGCAAAAACAAACGCTCGCTCAACTCGATTCCAACTCTCTCTCTCTCTCACTCTCGAGATATAATTAATTTTTCGAGACTAAGCGCCAGAGTTTCTCGACGATGGCCGTCCTCCTTCTTTTTTTTTTGACAGTCTGGAAAAAAGGATGAGCTTTTTTTCCAGAGAAAGTTTTCGCTCGACTCGTTTCGGCTTTTTGGAGAGTGGAACACTACGCTCGTCAACTTTTCGAGGGTCATGCATATGATTTTTTTTTGTGCCCGTTGTTTGCAAATCTGTCATCCAAATATAAATGAAATTTTCATGTGGAATTTGTACACAATCAAAATTTTATAAAAAATTTGAAGTCTCAAAATTCATTATTAATTTAATTTTTACGGGTCGCCACTCTCAATTCAAAGTATCCACAGCTTTATTCAATCAAGAAGCCTGACAAGTCTCTCTTTCTCTCTCAATATAATACTCAACGCGCCCTCGGTTTTCCATCCTCCTTTTTTTAATAACCCACGCTATGTCGGTCTTTTAGGATAGGGTGGCACGAAACGAAGTGCGCGTCATGGATCTCTCGTTTCCCGCAGCAAGGCGACCTTTTGCGCCGCGCGCATGAAATAAATAGTAACGGAATCCCCGACTATCATAAACAAGAAATAACAAGGCGCGCTCGCTCGCGCGCGAGTCACTTGTGTACGAGAGAACCAACCTTCCCGCCGCTTAGTTAGGGAGTTGCGTACGGAGAGAGGACGCGAGTTTTATGGTGACGTTGTCGGCTAAAGTTGCAATGCGAAAAAGAGTTTGTTCTGTTTTGTATATTTAGATTCAAGGATTTATGTGGTTTGAAAGCTTGAAAATCTTTTTAGGGAATACATAGAATGTTGCGATTAACCGAGTGGTTGTTATCTCGACGTCGGTTTGCTTTTGAATCTGAAAGAATTTCTCTTTTGTGTAAAAAAAATATAGTTCATCACAATTATAATTATTTTTCACAGTGTTAAATAGCAAAACATCAAAGAAGTCTCGACGCTTATAATTGAAAAAGTCAATTGAAACGTTTATTAGGCTGTTAACCGGCGAATGCCATCTCATGAAATTTTCCGAAGGCTTACGGATAAGAATTTCGTTTTGATAATAGCTAAATATCAAAGTTATACGATAATAGCGCTCGTTCGCTTTCAAATTACGATGCTGAATAAACTTAAAGTAATTAAATTTTAACGCCATTCGCTTGCGCGCGCACTATACGAGTAGAGAGAGAGAGAGAGAGAATGTAGATTCGAAATTTCTTCCCTTAACTGCCAATAATTAACTTCTCTTATGAACTACAGCAACTTTTAACATCACTTCTCGCGCCGAAATCAATAAAAGAACGAGAGAAAAAAAAACCGACGCAGTGGGGACGTACAACTACTTCCAATAATATCCATATTCTCAAGCGTTGCACGGCAACTCTCGCGGGCGCGCTTCCATTATGAAACGAGGTAGAAAGACAGCTCTCGCTCTCGCCAACGAAGTAGAAATGCAACGTTGTAATTTTCTCGGACTTTTCCGTGCGGCGCGCAGTTGCAGCGCTACTCACTCAACGACGCGGCGGCCCCTCCTCTAATTTCCGCCCGATCCGTCTTTCTCTCTCTCTCCCTCAACTCTCTTTCTCTCTCTCTCTCACTCTCTCTCGTTCTCTGGGCAAATTGACTTTTCCTAATAAACCAACTCGCGAGGCAACTTCGGCGAAAATCATTTAAAACTTTGGCTGCGCCCCGACGAATTCGCCTCTCGTTTTAATGCGGAGACCCGCAGCGCCGCCATCGCCGCCGACGCCCCTTTCTGCTTCTTCTTTTGCCGCCGCTGCTACTGCTGCTGCTGCTGTGCAGCCTTCGCCCAACGCGCCAACCTACCCCCCTTTCACCACCACCACCCCCCCGTCCGCGCCACCAGCCCCCTTCCTTCTCTAGCTTTCCTTCGTTTTCTCGCTGGCGAGTTCAGAGCCGGCACACTTGCACCACTACTACTACTTCTACTGCTACTACTGTTACGTATATACGGAGAGGCTTGGGGCTGCTTGCGCCTGGTGCCTTCGTGCGCCCGCTGCGTGTTATGCAATAGCCGCACTGTGAGCTTTCTGCTTTGAATGCATTTTAATATTCGAGGAATATTATTCGAGCTGCAAGTCTGATGATAGTTCGATGTCGAGTTATAAATTTTTGCGAAAATCATCTTTATACAACAAAATTATGACTAGGAAAAGTGGTGTTGCAAATTTTAATGATCTGTAAAAAGAAACCAAGAAGATTCCAGAAATAGCTTAAAGAACCGAAAAAAAAGAAGAAGGTGAATGTATAGGCATTAGCTAACGCCTTTGTCACCCCCCTTACAAAGTTTTTGCTCTCTTTTCTAGACCGCACGTATGCGAGCAGCGGGGAGAAAATGAGCGGAAAATTGGAAAATAGAAAAGAGCTTTTGTACAGGCCGCAAGCGCGCGCGTGTGTATACTTGCTCGTCGAGTGTTTAAAAGGAGACTTAGGCGGTATGCTTTAGCGGTCGTGTAGCTTGTCCTGTCGCTGGGGTGTTGTTGTTGTTTTTTTTTTACTTTCTTTTAGCTTTTGTTAGTTCGGAGCGAGGCCAAGCGAGCTAAGTAGCGGAATAAACTACGCGGTTAGTTGCTCTAGCTTGGATAAATTGTTTTTCAGCTCTACTTCGCGTTGCCGTTTTGCCCGCGGTTTTGTATTTTAATTCGGTGCAAACGTCTTTTGTACTGTATGTTTCCGTTTATTTGAAATTCAGTATGAATAATGTTCCACAGTTATTTCATAGGTTTATTATATTAATTTTGAGACGCAAGACTGTTAGATAGAAAATTAAGTGTAAAAAATATTGAAAATCTGATTTATCAATTTTTTGTCGATATTAAAAATGCAACAACAAAAAATTGTAAAACGGAAAGAAAAAAATTGAATACAAAGTTGAAACTCCACAAACTTTTGCGTAAACAAGTTAAGCTGCAATCTTAAAGCAGAAGCTCTTTCCGTATGTGGGCCGCGAAGGAGCCGTTAACCGCGTCTCGCGTTCTGTTTACATTAAAGCTTCGCTCACGCGGGCGCTCACACACACACACACACACACACACACACACACACACACCGCTGCGGATTATCATGCGCAAGCGAGACGCGTCGCCCGGATTCGGGGATATATTCTCGCGGGAGTGAGCGATAAAGTCACCGTAAGAGAGAGAACGCGAGCGCGACATACGTGTGAAATATGGAAGAGGTGAGAATCGGAATCGACAGATTTCGAGACGACTTGAATTTTTCAGTTGGATCGGGAAGTTGATTGGATTATGATTAGGATTCGATGCGATTGGATAATGGATATTCAATCTATTGAGGAGATTTGGAAGCGATAGGAGTTTGATAATTTTCGGTAATCTGATGAGTGCTCTATTTCAAATGCAAGAGAGTCGACGCAAGAGAGTAGGACCCAAATTTTATCGATGCGGTTACTTCGAAAGTATAATTCCTCAGTTGACTTTGTGGATGAATCAATAATGAATACATTTCTTTCATTTAAACGTTTTTAACATTCATTTCTAGACTTGCAAGCCTCTGTATTAATTTTTTGAAACTAAATTCCTCCAAACAAAAAAAAATCAGAGTAAAAACAATTTCTCATCAAGAATTCAAAAATGTCATCGCCACATCTATCAAACCACTCTCGTTCGGGGCTTTCGCGCACGAAGGGGTAAATTTGCATAAAATCACACTCAACGAAATTGCAAAATGCAGCATATACCTTTTACGCAAACTGATTAATTTATTTCGAGCATTTCGGCACACACGACAGCAGGCAAAATCGTAAATTCATACTTTCAGCGATGTAAAAGCTGCCATCTAAAATATTGAAATCGCCCAAAATTCAAAGAGTCGCCGCATAATCGAGAGAGAGAGAGAGAGAGAGAAAGCCATCGATAACCGAATCGTCGAGAGCACACCCGCGTCGTGCATTAAAACTGCATCCCCGAGCCGCATGGAATATTCAAGCGACCGCAAGAGTGTACGTACGCTAATCGCGGCGATAGCGTTTTATATATATCTCTCTCTCTCTCTCTCTGCTGGTGTAGCGCATACCGCTACGGAACGCGAAATTTCATTCGATTAGCGTGTCTCACGCGTTCAACCTCAAGGCCAGTTGCAAAATTTGATTTTTAACCGACGTAATTGGAAGTTTGAATGGAGAGAATTTCTGGAAAATTCGGGTCGCACGAATTTCGACTCTGAGACACGGTGTACTTTTTGATCGCTTAATCATTGACATGATTGAATTCGGTGAAGGATAATAAAGGAAAAGAGAGACGTTTTTCAAGGAGGAGGAGAAGTGATGCCGCGAGTGGTGGATAAAACGAGAATAGATATCGCGAGAGAAAGCGTTTTGTTAATTTTACAATGAGATTATCCGTTGTACGAAAATGACTTTGAATGAATGCCACGATGACGCTTGAGATTGCCATGACAATGATTTCGTTTTCAAGGACCTTTCAAGGTGGAGAATCATGCAATTTCCATTAGAATTTTTGAGCGCTTAAAGTTGAAACTAAATGTATTTAGCTTTCGAAAAGTTGCTAATGCACTGGAGAAATGTTAAAGTTTACCTTGTCTGCTTGGTGCGCGATAAAGAAGGGGGAAAAAATGAAGAAAAAGAAGAAGAAGGGAAATTCGTAAGTAATACAGAATTCCATTAGGAAGTTTTGGAACGGTGCAATGGGGAGCTTTCGAATCTTATATTCATTAGAATCAGGCATTTTCGGAAAACTAGTTTGTAAGTAATCGCGCTTTCTCCCACCAAACGAATGTAAAAGTTTAATGGCAAAGTTTAATAATTGTTATCAAAGTGTTATTAGCTCACACTTCGGTTACGGAACACTTGCTCAGTGTTCATTATCATCATCAATTTTATTTAAATTGACTCTTGTAAGTGTCCATCGTTCATTTTGTGTACAAATAAATTCAACAACTTCTAAGAATTCACTTGTAACTTTGTATGTACTGTACTAACGAGCCATCTTGTGAGAATTCCGTAAGCAGATTGAAAAAAAAAAAACGTCTTGTCTCAACGTCAAATTGTTTTCAACAAATTACACGCAACGTTTTTCAATAGTTCGCAAACTTCCTGCTGGCGCTTGCAAAATGTACGAGAGTTTAGCGAAGACGACGAGCATTGTTCTCACCTTCGTGGGAGCTGAGGAAAAAGCGAGGGAGGCTGGGCGGCGAAGAAGAAGAAGGTATAGAAGCTGAAGGGGGGAGAACTCGCTCTCCGCGCTTCTTATTGATTCAGAGGAGAGAGAGAGCCACCCCCTACTCTACCATAGACGAGCTGGACGTAGTCTCTCTCTCTCTCTCTCCCTCGTTCGCACCCCTTCTTTTTCGTTACGACGGTGTGCTTCTTATCTCCGTGCGCCGCGACGCTGCTGCTGTTGTTGCTGCCGCTGCAAATGATGAAAGAGAAGCTGGATTTTAGTTGAAGATTTTCGTATAATAAGTATTTACTTTTAAAGAGTTGACGTGAAATAGGATAACTATTTTTAATATTATGTACGTTGAAAAGCACTGATATTTTGACTAAATGAAATATCCTTTGTTCAAATTTCGACGTAAAGGTGAAAAATCAAAGTATGTTTTGTGAGCCAGAATATGTGGTTACTAATGTCGACAATAGGATCACAAAAGATTCGTATTGCTCTAGTAAAATCTATTGGTATTGTATACAATTAACTCATTTGTCATTAGCTTTTAATATACAAAAATTTCATTTATTAAAATAAAGATAACGACTCGTAGATGCAAAAATGAAGTCATGAATAAGAACGGCATAGCCCAGCCCGAGCTGAAACTCTCAAAGAATATACATCAGCAAACTGCGCATGTCGCCGGCAAAGTTGGCGGCGAAGGCGGAGAGTAAGGAAAGTATATAAGTATAAGAAAGTGTGAAAGGGAGCGAGTCGCGAGGTAGAAAGAGCGAAGAGAGCCCCGGGGGCAGAAAGAGACGATGGCGGCCATCTTTATTTCTCTCTCTCTCTCTCTTCTTGCTCGTTCACGACCTTTGCAGCAGAAGCAGCCGTCCCCCGGGCGTTGCGCACTTTCCTCTTCTTCTTCTTCTTCTTAGCACCCGCTCGCGAACGGGGGAGTTAAGTTTGACGGAGCAGCAGCAGCAGCTCTGACCGGTTTTCCGCGCGCTTTACGAGAAAGAGCAAACTTGGGCTTCAAGCCAGAAATGTCTCACCAAAAACGAGAGAGACTCTATCCTCTTCGGAAATATCGGATGAAATATCTATTCCAATGGAATTAAATCATGCTTTTCTGTTATCGGGACGCGCGCGTTGGACGAAAGGAAAAATTTTATCGGGCTGTTCCAGTTCATTGAGCTGCGTAGCGTGATCTCAATATCAATGGAGCTTTTTGATATGGCGATGGAATTTCATCACGATTTTACTTATCTCACTCATGAAAAAATCTATCAATTTTTGCAGTTCGCAAAGAGACTCAATAATTTCAAATAATACCCGAAATTTATTCAACATGAAAATTTTAAAAATATAATATTCAATACAAAGTTCATGAAATCAGAAACACTCTCCGAAGAAAATCGTGTGAGAATAGCCGGAGCATGCGAGAGATATACTACGTTGCGACCCCGCGTAGTCGAATTAATGTTGGCGGACCGCAGGAGCAAACTGTTTCTCCCAACTCAAATTGAGCGGCTTCATCGTCTCCTCTCCTTTCGATTCCCTCGAGCCGATCGAATCGTCTTTTTTCTTCAATATCTAATACAATTAAGCTTTTTGTTTGGACATCTGTCCGCGCAAATTACTCCTTTCAGTGGTCGAATTATACTGGATGCGCAAGATTCCTTTGGTTATACCGCAATCCAAACGAAAGTTTTACGTAATCAGTCGCTTGGTGTCGGTTATTTTGTTAAGAAATTGATAAGGTAATATCTTTCACGAGATTGATTATTCAGGAACAACAATTCTCAAGCAGGAAACAATGCTTCTATCGAGAATTTACCACTTTAGATATACTATTTCAATATTCAAGTTAAATGAGTCTTCGTTCAAAAATTTTATAATTATATCCTCGAAACAAGTGAGTTATGAAACGACAATTTTGTTCTTAATTGCATTCGTAATCACGATGTTTCTGCGCGAGTAATTAGAGTCGATTTTTGCGCCGCGAGCGTCTTAATCAGAATTTAAATTAAAACTTGATGAATGCAAAAGATTAGGAGCACGAAGAAAACGTCAGAGGAGAGCAGCCAAGTGTACCTAATTATCCTCGGTCTAATTGCTAAATCGATAACAACTGTCTTGAATGAGGTACTTCAAATTATACTCCGCGGTATGCGTTTAGGAAAAAAAAATGTTAGAAAAACTTTTTGAAAATAATTGATGGCGCGATGGCTGATTATACACTGACTGAACTACTGAAAAATTTGTATCTCGAATGTGAATCTCATAATTGCACGTTTCAGACTGGGAAATATGTTTAGTATTCTCATTGTCGTTACAAAGAGTTTGTTATTTATACAGATCCTTATTAAATATTTAAAAGAATGGAGCTAATTCAATTCATAAAAAATTTTTTTTCTCAGATTTGGAAAATGTTATAAATAGCTCACTGACAAACGTTCCGTTATCATTTTTCTAACGTGTAGCAATATCTTAATGTTTCAATATCTATTGTTTGCAATCTCAGAAAAAAAACCAATTCATTATTTTTTATTTTTCATATCCAACGAGCCTCCATTTGAGAGCATTAGCACCTCGTGTTCAGCGGAACGGCTAGAAAACAAGCTAAGTCGCCGTAGACTGGATATTATCGGTCCCTCGTAGCTAGCTAGCGCCTTTTCCCCACCCCCACGAAGAAAAACCCGACACCCCCTGGCAGAGCAAAGCACCACCTGAGCAACCCGGGCAAGAAGCTCTTTCTCTCTCTCTCTCTCTCTCTCTCTCTCTCACTCTCCTCTGCCCGCGTAGAAGAAAGCCGAGAGGCAAGAGAGAGAGAGAGAGAGAGAGAGAGAGAAAGAGAGAGAGAGAGGTGGGTGAAAGCGACTGGCGTCTCTGAATTCCAATTAAAATTTTCCTCTCTAAAAACAGGCGGCGGGGGGCTGTGGGAGGAGGTGGATGAATAGACGAAACGAGCGGGCTGCTGCTGAAGAAGAAGAAGAAGAAGAAGAAGAAGAACAAGAAGAAGAAGAAGAAGGGGCGCGCGAACGTAATTAAAGAAGGGGCGGTACCGGCGCGCTTATTTCAGATACAAGAAAATATGGGGAGGGGAGTGAGCCGTTGTTTCCAAGGCTCGCCGAGACACTTTCCTCGCGGGCAACAGCTATACGCTATATATACTGTATAGCTAGCTAGCTGCCCCTCTTCTCTCTTCTTCATCGCCGCTCTTTTCTTGCTTCGAGGAGGGAGAGCGAGAGAGAGAGAGAGAGAGAGAGAGAGAGAGAGAGAGAGACCAAGTTGAATTCCGTTTTCTCCAGAGAAACACGCCAGGAGCGTTGTATGCAGTATACAATATAATACCGGGCGAAAGAGAGTTTGCCTTCGTCGCTTTCGATTCGCTACGCTACGAACTTTATCTTGAATGGCAGAGGGAGAGAACGAGCTGGAATATATTTTTCTTTTATCACTTTCCTCGGGGATTGTAGGAAAATGAATTATTCTCAGGTATCGTCGATTTTACTCCGGGATTGCGTCAAATTAAAATTCATAATTTCTTGTTGAACGTTTGATATTGATTTGTGTAGACTTGCGATAACACGCAGAGAGAATGAAAAATGTATAAGAATTGCAAAGTTTTCACTTAAAATTTGAATTGAATAATCAAACTACTTCGAAACACCCCCCCCCCCCCCCCATAAATACGAACTTTGTCACCATGTCAACCGATTTTTTGCATCTCCACCCCCAGCCTTTTGAAAATCCCTTTGTATTTGTCTCGTCTTTCCTCCTCCAATTTCCAACAACGGAGCGTCGTCGTCGACGCGAAGCTTCTTTCGTTCTCTTCGTTAGCAGTTCCTTGTGTTTTCGTCCGTGCGCCGCGGAGAGAAAGAGGGACGACGACGGATCGAAGCTCCGCTGGAATTTGCATGACAGATTCCTGGAATTTATCTTTTTCTCCCGCAGTGTGTGCCTTGATAATTGCAAGACGTATAGAGAGAGAGAGAGAGAGACGGTTCCTCGGGTATTCATGGCTCGGATGCTTCCGTCGCAAAAGGGGAGCTCGACTTTTCGGTTTATTGTAGTCACTTGTATTGTATTGTTTATAGCAATTACAATGCGAATACATCCCCCCATTCTTTCCTCCCTACAATTACATCAGAATACCCTTTTGAAACTACAAGCGTCATATTTGTTCATATCCGAAATACTAAAAATAAGTTGTCGAGGGGAAAAGATATATACGTATATTCCGCTATCTCACGTACGACAACGAACAGGTTGTTGCCGCGCGCGCACTTGCGTATACACAGGGCCGAGCGGGCGCGCGCGCGTAGGCATCCCACACACGTGCTCCAGCGCCTCGGTATGTTTAGGAGGTTGCCTGTGCTCCCGCGAGCGCGAGCGTGCAGCTCGTACGAGCGGTGCTTAAGTAAGCGCGAGTTGAGAGACGAGTGGCTTGCCTCCTTGGCTCAGTGATACACTTTCTTATACGCCGAATTGATTTCAATTTAACGCTTAGCGGGTTTCACTGGGATATTATATGATTTAATTATTTTTCTTGTACGATTTTTTTTATAATAGGTACATGGTCTTTTTGTAATTATTTTTGGTTAATGCGGGTGAAATGGAAAGCGATTTAAACATAAAGTCGTCCATAAATCCATGTTTTATCAATGGTACTTATGATTTTTTAATCACTTTAGTAATGAAAAGTTGAACTTATCTATTTTGCAAAAAATAAAGACATCTTGCGGCATTACGTAAACTAAGAAATTTCAAATATTTTTTTTTTCCTCGTTTTACAATGAAACAATAAGAGTTTATGAAGAGCCAGTGATGAGACAGTTGAATATTTCATCAAGGCATAAAATGCAAAACGTCTGAGAGCAGCGTTAGAGAATAAAATGAAATTTCGCAGCTCAAGCCTACGAGAAAGACTATAGTGAGGAAGGAAGAAAGACTTTCGCAGAGCAGCCTCCTCTGGTCTGGCCGAGCGGCTGCTCGAGAAAAGGGGATCAATATATACGGGCGCTCTCTCTCTCTCTCTCTCTCTCTCTCTCTCTCTCTCTCTCTCTCTCTCTCTCTCTCTCTCGGCTGGAAGGCTTGGCAGGCGGAAGAGTGAGAGAGAGAGCTTGTGTTGGTGTGGGCTCGACGCGGCTCTCGTGTATAGAAAAGACGTAGACTTTTACGCTCACCCTTGCAGCGGCAGCAGCAGTTGCGCTTGCCGCTGCGGCGGCGGCGTTTCTCTTACGTGCAGGCGGGGGTGAAGGACGGTCCGCCCCTCGGGGCTTGATATTTAAATCTCCCCTTTTCTAATTTCTCTCTCCGACGGCGGCGGCGGCGGCAGTGCCGGTTCCCCACCCGCTTGCACCAAGGAGCGCCGGCGCGGACGCCATCATGAAAATATTAAGAACTCTCTCTCTCTCTCTCTCTCTCTCTCTCTCTCTCTCTCTCTCTCTTGCTCGCCGAGAGAGAGAGCTCTGACGGGGGAGAGAGAAAATGGCCGACCGAACTAAGGAAAAGCCTTGGCGCGCGAGAAGCAAGAAGTAGAAGAGAGCGCCAACTCGTTTTCACCCTCCAACCTTATATACCCACCCACTGTACTCTTTACGAAGGTGGAGGAGGTGGAGGTGGGCGAGTAACTTCGTTCGCCGGAGCGATCGCGCGCGCTAGCTGTACATTTTGCACGAGAAAATTACACAACCCATGGGTATTTTATCGGGACGCCGAAGAGGAAGTCGGGAGAGAGAGAGAGAGAGAGAACAAGTTGAGAAAAATAAGCGAGGTCGGGGAAGGAAAAAGTTTTTTTCATTTTCAAACTCCCGTCTGCGCGAGAAATATCACTTCTGCATGCTTTATTGAATTATATTTGCACGGAGATATATAGCCAAATGGAATTGATAGCAAGTTGATTTGATTGTTCGCGGTTGCTATTCTCATTGTTATTCCAACAAATATGCACGATAAAATCAATTTGAGTTGGTTACCGGATTTCCAATAAACTTCCTAATTCGATATCGTTAGTTGAAATGAAAAAATTGCTCATACGTTGAATACATAATTTAATTACATAAAAACCTATCGTGAGCCAATAATTAAAACAACCAAGTCTCATATCGTCTATCAAATTATTTTTGAAAATATCTCTTATTAAAAATTCTGTACACTACTCTATACATGTGAGTCTAGTCATTAAATTTATATCTTTATCGATTTGTTAGAATACCCATTACAATATTCGAATTAACTTTAACTCATCAGCTTCAAAGTATGAAAAAAAAACTAAACCATTCCTCCTTTTATTTCCCTTACAGAAAGACCGCGGAATGCCCGCACGCAGCACCAGAGACGAAAGAGAAGCGAAAAAAAAATCAAAGCACCGCAGCAGAGAGCCTCGGCCGTTACGGTCGGACATGGAAACGAGGTCAAACCGTCTGGGCAACAACAACAAACAACAAAGGAAGAGAAATCACCCTCGCGCGTACTGTGGAAAAAAAAAAGAACGAGAAAGATGAATCAAGGCAAAAAAGGATAGTGAGCGCGAGAGAGAGAGAGAACAGGTGGTCCCCGTGCGCATCTTCCGGCACGCACTCGAGTTTGTCCCACATTTCGCTTGGCAGCCGTCGAGGCTCAATTCTCTACCTCTCTCCCCCTCAACCCACCTTCTCTCTCTCTCTCTCTCTCTCTCTCTCTCTCTCTCTCTCTTCCATCCACGTACGCTTACGCGCGTGTGTGTATGCGCGCATTATCTCTTGCAGGCGGAGGCTTAATATAAGATCCTTGGCGTTCGCGCGAGCAAGCAAGCAAGCGAAGCTTCCCCCCGAAATTAATTGGCGCGATCGAGGGTCGAGAGGATACGAGACTGCCTCGGCCTGATGATCGCAGTCATGATGATGATGGTGGGGAATTTGATATCGGGCGTTACGCGCTTGCCAGCCGTGTGATTACCGCCCGAGCACAGGGAGAGCGAGAGAGCGTATACCTTGGAAATTTCGGATATGATAATGTTACTTCCAAGTATGTGTATAATATCATGGCTATTCGGGAATACTTTCGGTGATCATGCGTTTCATGTTTATCTTCCGTCGAGACGCTTATGGGCAATTCGGGCATATTGACACAGACAGTAAAGTGATGATTTATTTTACGACGATCAGATTTGTTAAAGTAAAGTTTCTTCTAAACCAACCCTCAAATCCTGAAAAATAAATATTTTTATTCGCGGTAATTACGAACTTCCCCCCATCGAAAATTGAAATAAAAACACGCTCGAGAAGCATTAAAGAAAGTTTAGTTCGTTGAAGCAAGTTAGTATCGTTGCTGGAAACTTTTAATCGCCAAAAATACTTTAAACTCGCGCGCACGCGGATCACCTTGAAAAATCGACCTCGCTAACACCTTAAGCAAGGAAACTTTAAGAAAATTCGTAGTTGACTAACACACACACAGACACAGACAAGCGCGCTCGCAGCTTTCGTGCAAAGTTGCTCCCTCACGTATACATTATTGCCGGGTAATACGTCTTCGTCAGAGCAGCAGCGGCAGCAGAGCAGCGGGAGGGAGAAAGAGAGAGAGAGAGAGAGAGAGAGAGAGGTCGCCATCTTGGCTCTGGCGTCCGGGCGATTAAGAAAATGAAGATGGATACCACGGGATAAGAGAAGGGAAAGGGGAGGGAGGATGAGGGAAAGCGAGGCTTAATCATTCGGAATCATTCGAGGAACGCGCTCGATTAATTTTAAAGTCGCGATCCTCGATACTATTATAGCTAAAACCGGCTGACCAATAAACCGGAATGATATTTGACGACTCGATCGTAACGAAGGGTTTCAAGAGAGTGAGAGAGACAGAGAGACTCATAGCGATAGGCCATTGATAGCCTGCGAGAATGTTTTCGCTTGAATGATTCTGTTACGTCTGGTAAGCTTCGCCCATTCGGGGTAATGAACTTGTAAGATTGTGTTCTACTTGTCCCGTTTGGTCTATTCTCTTGTAAATTACATCTTCCAATTGAATTTTTAATGGGCGACGGCAGATTGTGCAATGCTTTTGTGATTATGTTTTTATACATAATTAGTAATGTATGAACTTGTATAGCGAGACAACGGTTCCCATGCTACTTCAAATGGCCTTAATGAAATATCAGTTTCAATCTAGCTACAATTTTCAGTGACACAATTTCTTACTACTCATTTTCAAACAACAAAACAGCCTTATGGATGTAATAATTGTCATCCCTCTACAGGCAAATGGCTCAATCAATTTTTCAGTAAGTTTTACACTCAAGAGACGCGATTGACCGCAGTTGGCGCCCGTCGCACAAAGAGCAGCTCTCTCTCCCTCTCTCTCTCTCTCTCTCTCTCTCTCTCTCTCTCTCGCGACTTACTCTCCTGCAGGCAGCAGCAGTAGCAGTAGGAAGAAGTGCTCGCACTCGCGGGGAAATATGGTGGCGCTGCCTTTCATCTTTTTATGAGGCACTTAAGTGCGGGGTAGCCATGGCAACCGGGAGCCTCCGCGAGCGTGCTATCAGGCCCCGGCTAATCGTAAAATTAAGTAATGAGAAGATAAGAAAATATCAGACGCCGACGCCCTCCTCCTCCTCCTCCTCCTCCTACCTCTCTAGCGGAAGAGGAGAGGTGGGGCAAAAATGAGCAAAGTTTCACCGGGGATAAATGAGGACGTTCTACTCTACGGGGGTTGAAGGTTTCAAGCGATTTTTCAACGTGGCCCTGTTGGGGGGTGGGCTTGGAAAGCTTCTTCTTCTTCTTCTTCTACTTCGCCAGAGAGAAACACCCCCAAGACGCGAGATAGACGTAGTAAATGAAACTACTACAGCTCGCTTGCACGCCTGGAATGCCGATGGAATTACGAGCTGTTTTATGCTGGGAGTTTGGGTTATACTTTCGTGCGGATACTATAGCTCCGCGAGCGCGTTGATGAATAACGCGCTTTTAGAATCTTCAGTGTCAGACTCGGTGTCGACTTGTTTTATAAACTATTCTTTCTTGAGCACTGAAAAGGCTATTTCTTTTTTTTTTTTTTTTTTTGCTTTAAATTTGAGATGTGTTTGAATAAAAATGTAACGTAGTGCCACCTTCATTTTACACAAAAATAAAAAGTTAAATGCTTTCTAGTCACAATAAATAAGAGAATACATTCGCATGTTTGATATACACTGGATCGTTCAATTTCACTGAAAGATCACTGTGCGCTCAAGTCTTCGAAAGTAATAAACTTTTACATATTTACCGTAACTGTGAGTCGACGTCAATAATTACAGTACAATTAATTTTGTAAACCATGATAAAAATATACTGAACAGGATATTTAAGATTTGGACTTGATTCTACACATACAAGTAACCCAACCCTAACTCTTGAAAAAGATCAAAAGGAAAAAAATCAATGTACCAAAAAAAACGAAGATTACCGAGGAGAGCAGAGACAAAAGAGAAAGATTACATCGAGAAGTTAAAGCTCGTCATTAGCGTTTTTGTCGGCGGTTTGTGGCTTGCCGGTAAACAAGTGGTATGAGCGTACGCGTTTTCCCCAAACTACATATACTCTCTCACTCTCTCGCTGCCTCCTCCTCTTCGCTGTGGCCTACTCACTCTCTCCATCTCCAATGTGTATATGCCATCTCGTCAACTGTCTCTCGGTGCGTCGTATGTATTGTGCTCTTCAGAAAATTATCGATGCAGCTGAAATCAAACAGCCAACAGTCGATTTTTTTTCTATTAGTAAAAAGATTTTTGTACACAAACTAATACACCCGATTTGTAATATTTAAAAATTCAATTCATGAGTACATTTGCATAAAATGTATCACAACGTCAGAAGTTCTGAAACGAAGCCCACAATTTATAAAAAGAAAAAATAAGGGTCTCTTTCACAGCACGAGAATACGCCAGGCAGTGTCTGAAGTACTCTATATATACTAGCAGCGAAACGAGGCACATTCATAAGCACATATACATAACACCTCGTCACCGCGCAACCCTCGTATAACGTAATCGTTACGTGGCGCGTACGGCTTTTTAAAAAGCCGCCTCGTCGCTCCTCTAAAAGAGAGCCAGAGAGGCATCATTTTTCTCTTCTCTCTTTTTTTTTTATTTTATCACCACTTCGGGCTGCTGTAGAGGTACGAATTAACTGGATTAACTGGGCAACGCGCGTCTGTTTTTTTCGCTCGCCTCCCACATTCTTCTCCTCTTCGTTTTTTTTTTTGCGACTTTCATAATGAGGGGTACCAAGCAGAGATTATCCGATTGAGTTTGAGAGTTAATTTAATGTGCGAAGTGGCCCTGCTGCTCTGGCAGGAAAAATATTCGGCGATTATGTGATACTACGACGATGTGATTAATGCGAAGAATGAGTTAACGTTCAATGGAATTGAAAAATAAGTGTGTTTTAGGATAAACAGTCGATCGAGCAGTCGATTGAACTGTAGTTTTTTTTAATGATTTTGATTTAAAATTTTATTATTACAAGAAATATTTGTAAAGTGTATGGTTTGTATACTGCGACGATAATTTAATACAAAAATAATTCGCTAGGCGTGATAAGAATATGTACTAGACTTTATCTTATGCTTGAGTTAAGAAGGCGAAAAAAGTCCACAACTAATTAGAATGAAAATTTGAAATTTCGAGCATCTGATAGTTTGATTATCAAACAGTACAAATATAAATTACGATATAATAATAAAAGCATTCAATTCATATGTGTAAAAAACATCAATGTTGATAATTGATGCTGATGTTAATAATAATGGTATTCACGAGCTTTCAGGATAACATTAACATTTATGACTTCCCTCGTAATGCTTACGATGAAAAATAAACGTCAAAATAAAAAATCATTTTCCTTATGATTTTCCCGTTTCCTAGAAAGGAACTGAATATTCACTAACGAGTTCTAGCAAATCATAATTTGCCCCTAACACAACGTCTCCCACAATTTCTCGTAAAATGCAGCTATATAGAAGCAGACGGAAGCTAAGGAGGAGTATCGATTCGACGAGCAAAGAAAGCAGAAAACTCAAGTGAAGGCGCAGGCTAGAAGGTAAAGCCGTCCGCCCCATTAGAAGCGCCATTTTCCGCTTTTCATGCAGCGGCAGCCGTGGCCGCGCCTCTCTCGCTCTCTCTTCTGGAGCTTGCACGTCTTGGAAATTCTTGTTTAACGACCCTCTCGCCCGGGCCTCGCGCATTATACAGTCACGCGCCCCGGCGAAAAGTTTTATAGCCCGAATTTTGAAAGTTCGGCCGAGCGCGAGCAAGCGGGCGAGAGGAAAGAGGAAGAGAGAGAGGTGGTCTTTCTCTTTCTCTCTCTCTCGCTCTCTCTTCGCTGGCAAGAGAGAGAGAGAGAGCTTAACTTTGCCCAGCACCCCCCGTAAATTTTCTCTGGCCCGAGTTCTCTTCGGGGAGCGGCCCATATCGCGCCATATCTTTCTAGACTTTGCGCCGATTGTTCGTGCGCGCGCGCGAGCGAGAGAGAGAGAAAGCTCGCGAGGCCGCCAGTAACTTCCACGCGCAAAAGCTCTTATTTTCTTCGTGTGCTACCTCGCCCAGATCCCTGCACTCCACAGGACATCTTTATTTATCGGCGGAGTTTGCGACAAACTGGGTATTGGAAATTATACGCAGCATTTATCAAATGACAATTTTTTTAAATAATATTTTAGAATAAAGTTTGTTTGGAGGAACTCGGAAGGGTTCTATGATTTATGAAAAAATATCACATTGAAATTGAAATTAGCCGCTGTAATTAACTATATCTAGCATAAAACTAAACTACACTCTTTATCGTATTACGGTTAAAAATATTACTGATGGTTCATATAAGTACGATTTTTATAATAAAAGAAATAGAATTTACTAATATGACAATTAAAAAGTGAATTATTTTTTTTATACGGAGCGTCAAATGTTTAATTCTGACATTAGATATCACTTCTTATAAGCAATGAAATTGCTGATCTTTACATTATATAAGAAACTGTATTATTTACTACTATTAGAATCATCTTTTATTCGCTATTACTTTTAATATGATGATATTCTCGTTTTCGAATTGGAAATCATAGATTAATGGAGTTAAAATAATAATTTTAATCCAATTCTTTTTCCATGAATTTCGTGGCCGAATAACAAAAAAATTATTCAGAAACTCACTTATGATGTCAACTCGATCTATTGCAAAACATCGTCTAATACAAGTTGCAGAAACGAAGCTGATACAGCAACGAAGTCTCCATTGCAAGGGAGCGCATTCTCATCTTCCAGAGAAGAAAAAGGGGAGGTAGCTTGCAAGACATTCTGACCCTTCAGCGTTGCTCCCTTACATACGTCGTCGGACGTAGTATGCAGATTCGCGCAAACAAATGCCCGAAAGTTTCACTATAACTCTGCGTGCAAAATCTCCGCCTCGCTTCTCTCTCTCTCTGCAATCATCCAGTTGCGCAGCTCTCTCTCTCTCTCTCTTTCTCTCTCTTGCTGTGTGTACGCATTATTTAGTGTTTCCGCCAGGCAGAAAATGGTGGCTGCTCGCCCGGCGCCCGGAAAAACGTCGTGGCACCCCGAGCGCCGGTCCGAGCCAAGATAGCGCTACCGTTATCCTGGCCTGCAGGCAAGAAATCATTCCCAGTGCTCTGGTGCTTAAGCTCGTTGCTTCTTTGTTTTTTCTTTTGCCAGGAAATTTTCGTTTTCCTTTTCTCATTTGCAGAT
Source organism: Galeopsomyia nigrocyanea (assembly GCA_035047105.1). NCBI lineage: Eukaryota > Metazoa > Arthropoda > Insecta > Hymenoptera > Eulophidae > Galeopsomyia > Galeopsomyia nigrocyanea. The sequence goes on from JAWWMK010000040.1 coordinate 16,105,936, forward strand.
ATCAACCGAGAGCATATTTGCGAGCTTTTATCGTAATTAGTGTAATGAGCCCTTTGAAAATCAATGATCGTTGATGAAGATACTGCGGATTTTTCTGTTAGTTATAAGCATATACAAAATGTAGTGTACATATGATCCGTCAGATGTAAGAATCAATCTACCATTACTTCATTTGTTTTCTTATGAGAAATATCAATATTTTAGATTAGGTTTCTACCGAATTGTCTTAATTACAAAAATAATTTTTAAAAAAGTAGTAAAAGATATTGGCTAGACTAACCAAGCTTCAATTAAGTGACCTCGTAGCCTTTTTCGACCGATAAAGGCGGTGCACGAACGCGACCAAAAAATAACGCGAGGCTCGCTTGGCCTCGGGCTCACGAAACCGCGAGCCAACCACGGCAACATGCAACGCGGTGTCCAGTGCGTCCTTTGAGCTTGACATCTCTCTTTACCTCAGCTTTGATCGGCCCGCGGACGCAGTGACGTGAAAAAAAAAGAAAAAAAAATTTTTTTTCACCATCCCCTCCGACGTGTTTGCACACGCACACACACACACACACACACACACACACACACACACACACACACACACACACACACACACACACACA
>JAWWMK010000040.1:16106649-16135393 GCA_035047105.1 Galeopsomyia nigrocyanea
CACACACACACACACACACACACACACACACACACACACACACACACACACACACACACACACACACACACACCTCACGGGCTACGTCTCTCTCACGCAAAATGCATGCGTTCACTTTAATGAATTCACATTACAATCTCATTACAGACGGGTTTATTGGTTTAAATCGTTCGCTCTGTATATGTGCGTGTGGGCATCGTTACAATTCCGATGGCAGCAGCAGTGCCGCGCGCATTTCGGCCATACGAATTTCCATGCTAATTTCCGCCGAGAGGCGAATTCGACGGATTTTTTGCGCTGATTAACGTGGGAATTTTTAATACGTATACGCGGCACGTTTACCATGCAGGCTTCCAAAGTGAATGCTATACGAACAAAAAAAAAAGAGATTTTTTGTGTCGCGCTTTTAAAATTGCGGGGTAAAATACTCGGCGAAATTGGCAATTTCAATGCAGGTTCCGTGATATTGACTTTGCTTTTTGAACGAGCCGAGCGTATTTTCATGGCGATACTGATTAACTTTTTTTTGCGCACACATGAAATTGTCAATGAACCCATGCTTGCGAGCACGATGATGAATACCGCGTTCTTCTTTCATTTGTGCATTTAATATTACCTCTTTTGAAATTTGGATGAAAAACAGTGAAAATATTACGTAGAAAAAAATTAAATGTGAAAGAGGCATAAGTATAATCCTGATCAAGCAAAAGGACGCAAAAGCAGTGCAACAGCCTTATTTTCGAAGTGGAAACTGTGTAAGCGTCTGCGCGCGTGTTTGCTCGCGCTAATCCAGCTGGAGATTAAGATAACCCCTAAAAATGTTTCTCGAGCTAAGACGCCAAGTTTCGCGCCTTGCGCGCGTCTTTTCTCAAGTGCGCCGTATAGAGAGACAGCGAAGTCGTACTCTTGCTGTTTTCGCCGCGCCAAGATACTATAAACGCGTTATCAGTTGGTGTTTTTACGATGTGCAAAATTTCGCAAAAAAAAAAAAACAAAAAGCCCCAAAGTGAACGCGTTTCGGTAAGGCTTCGCGATATTAATGGTTGGGCTGTATGACTAAACTCGTCTACTTTCTACTGAAATTTTACCTTGATGAGGTTTTCATGGAAATTAATGAGTTTTCATTGCTTTCGGCTTTTGCCGAGAAGGCTCGTTTATCAAGCGCAAAATTTCATCCTCTTGGTCGTCAACAAAACCATAAGCAAAAGGCAAACAAAGGCAATATAACGAAGAAAATAATTTTGATGATAAATCTTGAAAAAGCTATCATCACGTCTTTTTTTTCGTAAAAGCTTGCGCAAACCGCAAGCGGCTACTGCACACATACGTACACCAGCTTGCAGTTTTTCCGGAAAGCAAGCCGACGACGTTACCCTTATGGCATCTCTTCCCTCTCGTCGACCCTCTTTTTGCCTGGCAGCAGTATGTTCTCGCTTAGAGGCCGGACGCCACGGCAATTTTTCAAGCCCTTGCTGCTGACCACTTCATAAAATTACTTTATTACGCGTCCGCTCTAGTCCACCCTTTCTCTCTCTCTCTCTCTCTTTTTTGCTCTATGGTTTTCGCAAGCTTCGATGGCCGAACGCTAATGGCTTTCTTTCTTATGATTTATTGCCTCTCGACTACGAGGTTCTTTGGCGGCTATGTGTACCGGCTTGTGGCGTATTTTACGTGGCGCGGTTTTGTGATACTACGAGGGGATTTCCTTGATAAGTCGTGTGCTTCTAATTAATAGACGATTGTGCTGAATATTCTTTGCGAGTGTTTTTGAATAATTCGCATGAATGATTTAGAAGGTTTATTGACAACTTTTATTATTTTGTGAATTTGATATTTGATTATTGTTTCGAATTCAATAAGCTTGTGTAAAATTACCATAGATGTCAAGGCTACTTATAACTTTTGATAAAAAGAGGGAGAGTTATAGAATATATAATTTCATTATGTAAAGTTTGTACCGTAAATCGAAAAGTAAACTTTGATGAAAGTATTAATTCTTCATCGGTCATATCTATAAAGATTTATCTAAATATCAATTTTTAATCGAACATTTATTATTCCCTCGCAAGCGACATAAAACATGATTATAGAGCCAACAGAGAAAACCATTTATTCAAGAAGCACGCGAGCGTTCACGCAGGGCGGACGCGTTGTATACGTAAACGCAGAGTCATTGTTAAAGAAAATTACAAATCGTCGCTTTGCGACTTGACAAATGAAACGCGTGCTCTCGGGCTAGAGGTCTCTCTCTCTCTCTCTCTCTCTCTAGCTCTTTCTCGGTTCGAGTTTTTGCCCCACCCACCCACGCCGCGCCGTCCCTTACTATAGTAGTACTCGCAGAGCCAACCTAACTCCTCCCAGGAGTGCCGAGAGCAAACTTTGCCTCAACTCTTCCTTTTTTTCTATTTTGCGGCGGCAATTTCATTTCAATTTTCTTTTTAATTAAAAATCTGGCTTCATTTTGAAAAAGTAAATCGAGAAAAAAGGATTGGTTGGTGTGGCCGTATAAAAAAGTTAAGAAAACTTTGGATTTTCGTTAAAAATTGTGAAGCATCTTCATCCTTTGGTGAATAAAGGAAGTTGAAATCTACAGTTTTTAATTCTTGAATTTTTGTGTCATATTTTTCGTTTTTTATTGTTGATCTTATTTTCTAATAATAAAGTTGCAGGCGATTCTGTCATCGTTATCAATTATTGCGCAAGATGGCTTTCCTTTTCCATCTATTCGTAGTTGAACACTGATCAGATATAACTCATGTATAACGTAAATTATACATAATACTTGAACATATTTTAAGTGAAAATATACGTTAATCCGTCTCTCATAGTCTTTTAAAATGATAAAATTACAGGTAATGGCACTATTTAAAATAAACATAAAATTTCACGAATAAATAATTTTCAAATAAAATTCTCAACATATTCTTGTCTCAACATCAACAAATTATAAACAGCCACCCTCGGCGAACGAGTCGCCTCGAGACAATCAATTTTCCAGGGTATACGCGCGATACACATAAACAGCAGCTTCGTCGAGCGTGCAAGAATTATACGGCGACAAGTGATTATCCGCATAAGAGTATACGGCTGCTAACTTCCAGTCGTCGTCGTCGTCGCTTGCAAGCCCTTTTATCATTTTCTTCGCTCGATTATTTGCATCTATAAATAAACGAGAAGCTCCTCCTCTCCTTACATGCATGCTTTCTATAATTACGAGGAAGCGCGATACCATAATTTTCCAACTGAAATGTTTTTTCCTCCTTTCTGGTGAACGTCGAGGGGAATGGTAACAATCGCTACTTTGTATTATTGATGGGGTGCTGTTTGTATACACACAACTGAAAGCAATCGTACTTATTCTGGAATAAATTCATAATAAAATTTGAAAAATAATGATTAAAGTAAAAAAAATCTTAAATATTCCGAATTTATTTTGCGTATCTCTTACTCATCATCAGATAGCATAGAAAAGCTCTTCACTCGCCTGCTCATCATAGAATATATAAAGCACACTCACTGCCGCGAAACCATGACTGATTCCAACGGGATCGCACAGGAAACAGATCGTTAGTCACTCGGGAGAAAATGGAAAATCAATGCAGTAATCAAAGCCGAAACGCATCGGAAAAGCTCATTGAAACAGTTCAGCGTCCATCCACGCAAATCCATCATGTAAACACTTGCCCCTCCAAACGTGCTAATCACTTATCGAGGCCTGCAGAGTGTAGGCGCATCAGCATATTGGCAAGAGAGCTAGCGTTGGATAAAAGTATATGACGTAAACCGCGAGAGGGATAGAAATTCTCTCTCTCTGTCTCTCTCTAGGCTCGCGGTGCAATTTCGGCTGTATGGACTAATCTATCGGAGCGCGCTAGGTTGCAGTATAGCGCGAGCGCGCGGCGACTAATTTCATTGCGTCTCGTCCAATGGGGAGGGGCGGTGTGGCTACCGCCACCCGCGATATTACAAGTAGTGGCGACAGCGAGACCAACGCGAGCCGAGCGTCCTGTAAACAGATTGATGGTTTAGGGCTGTTGCTGCTGCTGATGCTGCTACTGCATGGTTAAGATGAGAGTTTGTAAATATTGTAGCGTGTTTGATTTGGTTTCTTTTTTTTTCGGTGGTTTTTTTTTTTTTTATTTTTGGAGTGAAAAATTATTTGAATTTATGGTTGTTGCTTATGAGAATTTTTACGATACAATTGATAGTTTCATACATCACTTGAAAATAACTGATGTTGAATGGGCATCGTGAAATTAGATACTTGATATGTAATAATATTCCACATCGCATAGCAATGCAATAGATACTTGATATATAATAACGATACGGATTATGGAATGACGAGGTTGAAATGAATTCAAATGATTTTCCTCTTTTTAACGAATATCGAAGGAAATAAATAATGATGTGAATAATACTTTCTCATTAATTAAAACAAATGAAGTGCAAATTATCATTGATATTATTGACATCCCGCAAAATTTTATTAATTATAATAAAAAATAACTCGACAAGCTCATTATAAAGATTACAAAATTATATAACTGTGAAATACACATTCATTTCGGAAAAAATTAATATTTAATCTTAAAAATAACTGCGCTCAAAAACTACCGAATGAAATATTACGAGAACACAACTGTGAAAAAATTAATTGGAACGAAACCGACGAAAAGTGGCAGGCTAGTATATGTTCTGTGTGCAGAGCTCGAAAATAATAAATTAGAAAAAGCGACGTTAGTAGTCGAGCAGACGGCATAACTTTGCTGGCTATTAGATTAGTAGAGAGAGAAAGCGAGCATCTGCAGAATCTCGGACAGGGGGCCGTTAATTTTCGTTAAAAAGCGCGAGGCGAGAAAGAGCAGCGGGAGGCTGTAGCCCGCAGATAAGTAAGCACGGTTTTACGCGATTACCTGCACATTAAGGAGGCGAAGCATTTGTTTCGCTTAAGTCAAGCTGTTGCTCTCTCTCTCTCTCTCTTTCTCTCTCGCACACTTTGGATTTTACAAATTTATTAGATTTTCAGGCGAAAAGGGCTGTGCATCTTGATGCGTTGTCGCCGAGTTTATCATCGTGTTTAATTTTCTAAGAGGGAGAGGGAGCGTATGAAAATGATGCATTGCTTGGGTAATTTGTGGTGGGTATATCTGGTTAATTTTCATTGGGAGTTATTGTTTTGTGATTGATGTTACATGGTAATCAAGAGTGTGTCTTATTTTTCCTCATCCAGTGATTAATCCAATCATACATGTTTCATGGACCATTATAATCTTGGAAAAATTCAACAATTTTGAGCATGCGCAATAAGTTTTGAAATGTAAATGATTATCACTTTTTTACATGAATGTAATATTTATAGGCTTTAAAAATAAGAAAAATATGATTAAATAAACAATAATGAGTTGTAACCAAAATATCGTCATCATTGTATAAAAATTCAGCACTCATGAAGGAAAACTCTTGGAAATAAAATATACTATCTTTGAAATAATATGTGAATACTAAATAACAAACACAATCAATAAAACAATCATTTCGTACAAGATAAGATCCACAATAGAAAATGTACAACGAAAATCGCTGAACTGGTGTAGTAAAATTTTTCGGGATTTAATGCCGCTACCCCTCGCTCGATGGCGCCATACTCCGCGCGGATCTAGTGACTGGTTCGTGTCCGGACTGTAGCTGAGATACGAACCAAAGTCATCAGTTACCCACACGGTAGATTCCGACAATACCACTGTAAACATTGATGATAGTTATTATTAAATAACGTATGTTAGATTGATAATCATTCGTTGAATTATACTTATTCAATAAAATCAAGTGATATATTGTTGTTTTAGTCAGACAAATATTTGTTTTCCGCTAAGAGGTACGGATTGTTATTTAGATGGTAATACTTTATTAAACATAATTTAAAAGATCCTTTTTAACTTCTTTTTTTAATTGCCAAGTTATCTGTGATGGAAAAAAGAGACAATTCGCAACTTATTAAAAAAACTCTAGTGCAGTATCCTCATTTTTGTGAATACGAGTCTGACTAATGCCACTAAATTAAAAGAGGCTCTAATAATTTCATTACCCAACAAACAAGTGGTCTCATCATCAATCTTTCCGCTAAACAAGCTACATCCACTCTATGAAAAAAGGGCTTGTCCTCACATAATGGGTGGCCACTTAAAAGGCCATCTCTCTGTCCGCACTCCAACAGCACAAAAAAAAAAAGAGAGAGAAGCAACGGGAAAAGAAAAGCGAGAGAGGCACGCAGTCATAACGATAATGTCAGCATTCAAGCTTCACACCCCTTTGCAGCACATGCACGCACACACACGTTTTTTTCCAGCGTCCTTCACACCCCATTTGTGCCCTCGGGGAGAGATAAAAAATGTGAGGCACTTACGCGCTTGGCACGCGCGACGCCGACCCCCTCCGATTTTTTTCCCTAACAGGTGGTTGCCACAGTGGCTGCTGCTACTCTTTTTTTTTTTTGCTCGTGTATCCTTTTTCACGGACTTGCACGCAGGTATATCCATTACCCTCGCTTTCTTTTTTTTGTCCGGCCGACAGAGCGTGCAGCTCGTTTTTTTTTTTTTGTGCTCTCGCTTTTCAGCGGCGATTAAACGCAACGCTTTTTTTCCAACCTACAGCCGGAGAATTAGCGGATTCCGCTGGGATTTTTATCGGGTGCCGGAGAGGGATACTGCAGGGTGTGGGGCTTTGTTGATGCTTGCGGCTGAGCTTTGTGTGCTTACGGACTCTGTGTGTGGTTTGTCCTTTTTTTTAGTCTACTCTCTTTTTTTTTTGTTGGCCTAGAGGATCGCTAATTAATTTGTTCGCTGCTGGAGGGAAAAAAAAGCCTGTTAGCGGCTTTTCATGAGATTTCTTCAATTAACTCGAGATGAAGTTGAGCTCTTTATTAATTTTCTTTCCTATTTTTTTATTTAAAAAAAGTGCTGTATGATTTTTTATTTTTTTTTGTTCACTTTAAAGAATTTTTCAAATTTGAATGGCGCAAAGTGAATTCCGAAAATCCAAGTGAATTTTCACTCTTCCTGTTCCTTAACGATTCACCGTAAATTCCTCGATGAGCAGACGATAAATCCAGTCTCTCTCCCTTCCATTCTTACCTACAGCAGCAGAAGCAGCTTGGCGAAACCGATTTATGTGGACCAAAAAGAGAGAAACGTAGAAGAAGCTCTCTTTCCATTGGGTCTTCGGAAAATCCGGGTAAAACGCGAAGCCTCTCTCTCTCTCTCTCTCTCTCTCTCTCTCTCTCTCTCTCTCTCTCTCTTGCTTCCTTTTTCTCGATCTCGCTTTCCCCTGCGAGCGCGACTTTCTTTCAAGGCGAGATAGCGAGTTGGCTTCTGGTGGGGGGTTTCGCTAAGGAGATCGAGGGGTGGTGGACAGTGTGCAACTTGGGAGGGGAGGAATGGAAAGGAGTGGGGATACTTACCCCCTTCGTGCGCTTGCACGCGAGAGAAAGAGAGAGAGAGAGAAAGAGGCGAATCAATAAAAATGCGAAAGAGTCGTTTCTGGTCTTCGAAATTTACCCAGGGAGAGAGACGTGGCAACCCCCCTTTCTCGGCTGAATAATCGGCGAGGTTCCTCCGCTGGTCCCTTCCAAGACGCAAGTGAAAGGTTTTGCTTTTCGACGATGCTTTTTAAGCTGCGGCTATTTTCTTTTGCGATTTGGCTTGATTGATGGATTTCCTTGAGATGTTGATGGAATATTTTCATGGCTTTACGCTCGTGTACTTTTATTTTGTTGGTGGTTAAGTCGGACTTAAGATTATTCTAGCAAAATTCTTTACAAACGGAAATATGCTTTGAATGTCGAAAAGCTTCTAGGAAACTTTTGAGTATTGTTTGGAATTGTTGAATTTTGATAAATATTTATTCGGAATCTTGTGATTCTTGCGTGAAGGAATTTAAACAATTTTGAAAAGCAACTATATGATTCGTGGGACATTTTTTGCGTTTATATGTCTTTAGAATATTGAATGTGTTATTTTTATATTGTGTTGCTCAATATTATTTTTAAATTATTAAAAAATACACCAAATTTATATGCTTTTTATTTTGAAAAATTTGATATATTTATATTTTTTGTAACATGATTTTAATTTTAAATTCATTTGTTATTTTGCAGAAACTTTCTTGACGATTACCAGAATCTAAAGAAGTACTCATCGACCAAATAAAAGCACTTATACAGCAAGAACGACTCAAAATGTTATGTAAACTTCAACATGGAAAAGTCCTAATGACTTCGTAAACAGTACGATCTTTAAGGCTTCGTTTAGTCATCATTCGAAGCACTCCCCCCGTGTTTATTCATACACTAAATACGTCTCGCTCTCTAACATCAAAAGCAAGAAAAGAATCTTAAGAGGCGCCCCCTGAACAGCATCGAGAATCACTCTAAGTAGTACCTCCTCGAGTCTCGATTTCAAGGCTACTTCATGGCACCCTCAAATCAAGTGAAAGAGAAGCTGTTCGAAAGGCTGCTGCGCGAGCAAACACAAACAACCAACCGAACCGTGTTATGTTTACTGTCGTGTTCAACATTAGCGTAGTGATTATATTTTTTACAAAAGTTTCTTTTTTTTTGTAGATACATGAGAAATACTTTGAGAATATATTTTATTTTGTTCTTTTATTGATCATATTTGAGGCTTATTAATATATTTAGTTTTTAAACTTTATTATTATTTGTGATTATTTCAACCAAAATTAAACCAGGGAAATAAATGAATTTTTTGGAATAAGAAAAAAATTGCATGTATCGGAATAAAAAGTATGAAATTTATTAAATTCTGTGTAATTGTACTCAGTAAAATTATAATTTTCTACATCAATATATTTATTCTATTTTTCAAATAGTTGCACCTCGACTGAAATCTAGAGCGCAATAAGAATTACAAATCGAAAAGAATATTACATAAATCATCTATAAATATATAACACCATCATTTTTTAATATAGGACCATTTCTGTATTTCACTATTCACCATCTATCGGAGACTCGGCAAATAAACGAAAAATGTATTCCTTTATATCTCACAATTCACCCGAGAATACCTGCAAATACACACATACACATACAAAAAGAAAACATTCTCCGCATCGAAAGTTTTCATACTCATTTCCATACTTTAGAATCACTGGTCCGTGGAGCCAGCAAAAACTTGCAGACGAAGAAATAGCGCAGAAAAACCTGCTATTTCTCATCGAGGCCTGCACACCCCCTTTTTTCTCTCTTTCTCATCTCCGAGCCATTACAGCGCAGCGCAATATTTCTCCGCTGGTATCAGCAGCAGCAGTAGCGTCTACGTTTCCAGTGGAGAAAATATTCAAAAGTCTGTTGGGGGAGAGAGAGAGAGCCTTAATTCTCCCTTCGCCGAAAAATCCCCCGATAAGGAGACTCTCTCTCGCGAGGCGAAGCGAGTGAGTGAGAGGGTGAATCTTAAAATACGAGAGAGAGAGCGAGGCGAATCGCTGCTCGCGTTCTTTTGTAGCAGCGAAAATTGGTTCGGCGCGTCCAAGATGATGAGAATCTTCGCCCGTGATTCGGAATTCCGAGACCGGGGGGCCGCGCCGTTGATTGCTCGCGCTTGTTATAATCGAGGGAGGGGGGGGGGTGCGATTTTATTCCTCGGGAAGCTGTATTTTTCCGCTCGGATGTTTGGCATATTTCATCTTGCAACACTGAATTGCGAATTCGTTGGCAGCAAACTAATTCCGCCCCCCGTCTCGGCGGGATATACGAACTACCCGAAAATTTTATCATCGACAGAGTAAATTTATCGTTACAAACAAAATGCCTTCTAGAACGAAACTTTAAGTAGCTCAATGAAATTCCTCGGAAGCTCGGTAAAAAAAAAGAAAAAGAAAAGGAAAAATTGCCAGTAGAGCTACGGCCAATAAAAAGTAGCCGAGTTGGAATCGCAATAAATTTGCCTTTACGTCTGGCTGCAAGCGGCTCTCTCTCTCTTTTTAGCGTCGCACAAGCTCGAAGCCGGAATTACGACGGGAATTCGAGAAAAGAGAAAGAGAGAGAGAGAGAGAGAGAGAGAGAGAGACGTTTGTGTGTGTGTGTGTATATAGCGTTTGTGCATTTACGAGCGGCAAGTGCAAATCGTCGATGAACGGATTATTTAGCTTAAGTTTTATTGCCCTTTTCACGAGATTTCCAACTGCCTAGCTGCTGCTGCTGCTTCTACTGCAACTCGATCGATTCCTCGCTGATGGTCTGCGCGCCTTTCAATCTGCGCCTCAATCCGTCCAACGACGACCGACGACAGCATGGAATTTCTTAAGATTAGTATTTATTTTGGACAATTGCCGTCATTAGCTTTTTTTTTATTTGCTTTCTAACTGATTTTGAATATGCCACGTAATTAATGTTATCTATGAATGACGTCATAGAACAAATTGTTCTTTTTTATTAAAAACTTACTTGTTATTTTACTCAAACAATCGTTTGAAAATTTGAATAAAACATCTCGAAGCAGCATTATCTCTCTCTCTCTCTCTCTCTCTCTCTCTCTCTCTCTCTCTCTCATCGCGAACTTTGTAAAATACACCGACGAAGGAGCTTTTTCAATAAAACTTCTCACTTTCGCTCCCTCCAATCTCGCTGCGCCGTTAACAAGCGCGCGGGCGCGCGCTTCGCTGCTTCGTCCGCGGAAAATAATACGAAAAATTAATTTCCCGTCCGAGACAACGGGGCTCGCTCTTGCTCCAGCGAAAAACGAAAGATAAAGGAAGAAGAAGAAGAAGAAGAAGAAGCGGGCAGCAGCAAGCGATCGCTCGCTCGACGGAGGGACAGCAGCAGAAGCAGCACAGCCTTGACTCCTCCTTGGGCGCGCTAGCTTTCATTACAGCGCGGGAAACAAAAGAGTCTCGGGAGCGCTTGGACGAGGAAAAATCGCCCCTTTGTCTGGGCGACGCCATTTTATCATTCCTTGCCTCTCTCTCACTCTCTCTCGCAGGCCCCTTAGCATATTTCAAATGACAAAAACCAGCTACCCACCCCACCCAAAGAGAGAGAGAGAGAGAGAGAGACTTAAACTTTAATTGCCTTTATTTCGACAGGGGGAGAGAGAGAGAGAGAGAGAAGAAAAAAGTTGGAGCTAACGAATCGAGCTGCTACTTCGTTTCGTTGAAGCAAATTGCCCTTAAGGAGATTTCGTTTCTGTTTCTTTTTCTTTGCCGGCTGCTGCTGCTACTCCGTGGAGGCGAGTAGCTTTTCTCTCTCTCCGGGCTGTAGATTTTATTCGCTTTCCTGCAAATGGAATAGGAGGCGGAGAGAGAGAGAGAGCCTTCAAGATTTTATTCAATGCGCGCTAGCTGCACTAATTGAAATTTTCCTCTTTTTTTTTTTGCTTGTTCTTTTATTTCCAGTGCTATGCTTCTATGCATTTGTTCTGCATATTTTTCTTCGTTTTCTTAGTCTTGAAATAATTGTTATAGCAGCTTCTGTATTTTCAAATCAAATCGAGCGATCGACGAGTTATAACACTTACAAAATCAAATAAATTGGCTCGAAGAACGTGCTAAAATCCGGAAGTCGAATAAGAAGCCATGAAGATAATCCCTCGTTCTCTTTCTCGACTTCACTCTCGCTGATATTCGACAAATTCGATAAACTCATCGCGCCCGCGAAGAGACAATTATCAACGGAGATCGAGCCAATGTAACGTTATTAAACTATTGAGAGAGAGAAGGGAAAATATAGACTCAAGCAAGCATAATACGTCCGTCTCTCGCGCTCTCTCTCTCTCTCTCTCTCTCTCTTTCTCTCTCTCTCTCTCTCTCTCTCTAACCGGAAACTCAATCCGCACAGTCGACCGCTGGCACGCGAACTTTTGCGCGCAGCGGCGCCGCGCGGCGGCCTCTAATTCCAAATTCGGTTAGTGGGCGCGAGCGAGCGAACGAACGCGCCGTCGTCCGTTTTGTTTACTTAAAAACGAGTTCCTCCTCGTCGTCGTAGCGCTGCTTCTGACACTTTGCCGATTTTGATACTGAGCTTGCCTTGAATTTTCAATGAGAGAGATGCGTACAGATATAACGCTGCGCTAATAACCCAGTAGAGCATTTTACGTTTGTTTTTTTTCTGTTCAACTGTCTTCACAGTGTGCTAAGAGTATGGAAACTTCTTTAAGTTTTGGAATAGTAACGACAGCCGAATTTTACAAACGCACAATTATTCAAAGTACGAAAACAAACAAACCGACTTTTTGGCCCCTTGATATAATCCGAAAAAGCCACTTCATCCCTTTGGCCTGATCCATAGCAAACCTAATCAAACAAAAAGGCGAGCGAACGAGTGTATATACGCACCAGTCCCGCGCCCCGTCGTTCCTCTGGAGAAAGTGTATCATCGTACTCTCTCTCTCTTCTCTTCTCCTTCATCTCCTTTTGATTGAAACGCAAATTCGCATCCATCAGCGCTGGCGAGACGATTCTTAATTATTTATCAAGAAAGAGAGGCGCAAAAGTTTGAGCGCCCGAGATTAGTATCCGCCCTTCCACTTACTTCGTTCTCTCATCCGACGCCCGCGCTCTGGATATTTTTCGGAGCGTGGCCCTTCGAAGACGAAGTGAGAGAGAGAGAGAGAAAGAAGACTCTTCGAGCAGACCAATTTCTCGCGAGTTATGGGGGGTGCCACTACTGACTTTTGCGAAAGCTTGAAGAATTCCACTTTCATATTTTTCCTGTGATCTTCTTTTTGGGAAAAGAAATAAATAATCTGTCCGTTTTTTTTGTTTAGAGTTTTTTTCCTGTGTTGAAAGGCCTTAAGCTTCCTATTATTGCTTACATGAGCTCATAGAAAAAAAAAATTGCACGTAAGAAGATTAAACCTGAAAATTTTAACGAGCAAGATTACAGACTGTTTTCAAAAGAGCAAAGAAAGCAATTACGTAAGCTTTTCGTTGATTGAGAGCTGAAAAGAAGCAATTGGATCGAACAAAACAATTAGGGCTCAATACTCGTTACTCAACCTTTCTGTTTGGATTTCATTTTGATGAAGATAATGAAGACGAAATTTGAATTGCTTCACTGACCCTGTGTACAATAAGACTTTCTTGTCAAAGATGGAATTGGCTTTTCTATGAAAGAAGATGTTGCGTCACTGCTGCTCATTTGCCAAAAATGTATTCTATAGAACAAAAACTAATTGATATCTTATGTAATCGCTTGCTTAAAAATAACGAACGCTTGCATACTAAAATTTAGCGATTATCGTCAACACATACTTTCCGGTAAAAACATATTTTTGTAATTATTTATGAAATAACAGAATGAAAATAAAAGATCACGAGAATCAATCTTGAAAAAGTAATGTTCAATAAATGAGCTACCGGCCATTTTATTCGCCCCCTCGACGTCAGAAAAACCGTTGGCCACCCCCTCGCGGCAGTCGGGCGGCGTGCTTGCCTGCACCCCCTCTACCTACAGACTGGCAAAATGGTTCGCCTTTATTTCCATTTGTTCTCTTTCTCGTTCGTTTTCTCTGACTCGCTCTTTCTCTCTCTTGCTCTTCTTGGCTTTTTCAGTTCCTTTTTCCGATTGCCCCTCGGGGGCCGAAGATTCCTTTTCTATTCGACACTCGGACTCGCTCGAGTTTCCTTGCCAATAGGAAACCGGCCGAGCGATCCTTCACAAGTCTTAAATTATCAGCGAAAATATTCCTTCTACGGACTTTTCCCCTCTCGCCTCCCCGAGAACTGAACGCCCCAGCTAACTTTTAAAGAGTTATTCGACTCGCTTTACTCGGACTCTTCCTTTTTTTTTCTCCTTCTTCTTCTCCTTTTGTAATGGAAAACTTAAAGTTCCATTAATTTTGCTATTGAAGTTTCAGTAATTTTTTTTTTCGTAGAAGTTGAAAAAAGATTTGACGAATTGAATATTTACACTTTTTTGACTATATAACATTCTTATAACAGCAATGAACGATATTTTATTTACTTAGAATGATGATTGATGGAAAAGAATACAAACGAAAGTCGAAAGTTTTACACAATGAGCTGTAAGTTTTATTAATTACAGATTTGAGCAAAAGATACTAAATCAATATCACTTTGTATTTTTTAAGAACACGTTAGTAATAATTTTTATTGCACATTACATTACAAAAAAAAATTTCTCAAAAAAGACTTGAGACTTTTTTTTCAAAATAAGAAAATTCAAGAAAATGTAACAAATTAAAATTTTTTTTTTTTTGCTTAATCAACAGAAAATTTGCCGAAATAGAAAAATTAGTCTTACAATAATAACCACGAAATTATTTCGTTCGAAACTATCACCAAATAATTTTCTCCAAACCTCATTCAACTTCGTAATCACTGCACAAAACTAAAACAACTCTACCCGTTTCGAAACTAACATTACGAAGGCACTTTGACAATCCAACTCCACCGAAAAATCACGTCAAAAACGTGTGCGAGCCATGCAACCTCGAGCAAATCTACTAAGCAAATCGCGCGTCCGTTCTGTTCCTCAGCCGACCAGCAGCAGCAACAGCAACAGCATGCAATTATACCCCCACTCTTGCACAACATCCGATTTCCGAAAAAAAATGCAGAAACTCGTTTTCTCGACGTAAGAGAACGAGCGAGAGAGAAAGAGTGACCCGTAGCGCACGTGCACACAAAAGGAAAGGGTCGTGAGCGTATTAGCATAAAAGGGCTCTCTCTCTCTCCGCCGCCGGGGAACTGGTCAGGTAAGTTTTTCTCGCGCTTTTTAATTTCCGATGACCAGATGCCCTGTACGTACTTTACTTTGTGAATGGGGCGCGCTACTGTTGTACGCTTAAAAAAGGGATCCTCTGACCTCGATGTGAGAAACAAACGTTCCGGCGCGCCGGCAGCAGCCAGTTAATGGTGGTGACCCCTTCTTCTTTCTTTTCCGTAGCGGATGACCCTCGTAAAAATCGCAGGAGAACCGGTTCTTCTCCCCCTTTTCCAGACTCTCGGACGTTATGTCTTTTTATAAGGGCAGAGGGTCACCCAGGTATAAAACACACTTTTATTTTCGCTCATAGAAGAGAGAGAGAGACATACAGCCGTTACGACGCGTCGATCAAACGTGCAAAAATTAATCGCCACGAATATCTTAGATAAAAGTTTTGCTGCGTCATCTACGTTTTTGTTCGGTGAGAGCTACTTAACCTTCTGCGAAAATTCTTTCTTTTATTACATTTTATCATGAGTTAGGGTACTATAAACGCGAAAATGTATCAAGTTAATTACGTAAATCCTTATTTCCCTGCGAGCGTTTTTTTTTGTTGAGCGTTGGGGGGAGGGGTCATTTTAAAGGAAAGGCTGAAAATTTGCATAAAGTAAAATAGCAGTAATTAAGTTGAACAAAAGCAAGAAAGCCAGAGCTAAGTTCAAAGTTTACTTTTGCCTGGTTTCGCTCGCTATGTAGCAACCAATTAATATTATAACTTTTGATTGTTGACTGATTTGTTCTATTCTGTGAACGATCTTTCGCGGAATGACAGTATCGCGCGAAGTCATAAGTAGAAACCCGTACAGTTTGCAACTTCGGACATCGATCTGTACTATCGAGAGGGGAATGAATATCTTTTCATTAGAATTTTCCCGGAATGCTTTGAATGATATTCCAGAAAAGTTTCGTATGGGCACAAAACTACAATCTTCGATATCATTTCACAAAAATCATTCTGCATTTCATAATATTTTTTATAAAACCAGACGACTAATCAAAAGCTTTGAAAATGATGTTCTCTCGATAATTTCAATTAGTTAGGACGAAGCACCTCGGCGTAGGAACGAAGACGAGCGGTAACAATAAAGGCAGGAGAATGAAAAAAAAAACAATATCGCCGGAGTAAAAGTGCCGGCGAGGGTCGAGGGGCAAGGCTACTTAAAAGTAAGAGAAGCAATTCTCATTCGTAGTCGTCGGCGCATTACAAAAGCGTTTAAATGAAAATTGTGCACTTCTCCGAGGAGGCGGTAGGTTGGGAAGGGTAAAGGAAAGTCAAGGAAGAGGAGAAAAAAAAGAGAGTATATACCGGCAGGTCTGCGAGAGAGTGAGAGAGGAAGAGTTGCGCGACGTCGGAGAAAGAAAAGGGGCGCGCGAGCGCACTGGCAAGAAGAGCGGAAGGAAAAGTGACTTATCTGTTTTTATGCCGGGGAATTATAGTTTTTCATGCATAACTTGCTCCTTCTTTTTCAAAATTGCTGTATTTTCTTGATTTTTAATTATATTCTCGAGTGAGAGAGAGAGAGAGAGAGAGAGAGAGAAACTTTCGCGAGATGTAATCTCGTAAAAGTGACAAGTAAAGTCTTTTATTCGCGAGTAACCGTATAATTAGAAACTTTTTTAATGCAATAACGAACTTTCGCATTACTTTTTTCATCCATCAAGATTTCAACTTCGTTTTTTTTTCACGTCACAAGGCAATAAAAGTAACGAACGTTCGAAATCGCAATAAGTTAGACGCAAACAAACAAAAAAAGAAGAAACAGCGCAATAAGACTTGAACCCCATTCGCTTACTTTTTCCGCCTTGCGAAATAGGGTAATTTAGCCTCGGGGGGTAGCCACCATAATTCACGCTTAAAAATAATCTCGAATCCGTTTCTTAGCAATGCTCGGCGTGCGCTGCGTGGAGGGTGGGTGAGTAGTAGGAGAAAAAAAAACGAAAGAAAGAAAGAAGGCTTGCGCAAGCGCCTGTCAAGACAGACACGGAAGGGGGAGAGATTGGGGGGGACGGCGGCATTAATTACGCCCCTTTATTATAAAAACTGAACTCTCCCCCGCGCTCGCTTGCTTCGAGGCGGGTGGGGCGTAAAACTCTTTCTACCCCTGCAGCCAGATAAGGAAGGAAAAAGATCTCCCACCCTTTTGCGCGAAGCTTCTCTCTCCACCCTCCCAGTTCAATTTAAAATACTTAATCTGTCTTAGTCGCTCTTTCTCTCTTTTTAGAGGGTGGGAGCAGCAGCAGTAGCAGCCAACTCTACTGGGTGGTTGTCAAATGCAACTGTGCGAATCTCTCTCTCTCTCTCTCTCTTGCTGATTTTAGCGTCCATTAAGGCATATCAAGGTCAGGTCTCTCTCTCTCTCTCTCTCTCTCTCTCTCTCTCTCTCTCTCTCTCTCTTCTGATGGCGGAAATATCGCGGGCAATTTCTATAAGCTAAATGAGATATTTCTCTCTCCATCTTTGTTGCTTTCTTTTTTTTTCTTCTTCTTCTTTGCTTCTCGTTCCTCTTTTACTCTCTCGACAAGTTCCTCGCAGCGCACCACGCGATTAAATTGCAAAAAGGATACCCTTCATTTTTGATGCCTTGATACTCGTTGGCCGCTTTTCAATCTTCTTTTGCTAGTCGATTTTTAACCACCGAGTTTTACATTCAAGAGTAATTGCTTTTTACAAAACTAAAGTGGATTTTCTCCATTGCCGCGGTATTCCGCGTTGACGAGATGCATTATTTATGTCACAGAAATGATAATTTCTACGTGAAATAAATTATTTTTAACAACATCGTAAAATTACAAAAGTAGAAAGTTAATTTTCGACCCTACGAATGAATGTCACAAAAGAACGGAAAAAGCGCAGAGTTTTTTTTTGCTGTACTTTTTCTCATAAATCCTTCATACGTCCCGTAAGAACTTAAATCCACCGCGGAAAACTCGGAACGGCTAAATCAAAAGTACCAGACACTCTCTTGCGGCGGAAAAAAAAACAAGGAGCGCTATAGTTGAGAACCGTCGTTGTCCTGTCTGCGCCGACGAAAAATAAGAAGCGGAGGGTATTTTTATTTTCAACGCGTGAAATTAATGCGCGTCTAATAAGATGCAACGTTATTTGCATGCAGGAGAGAGAGAAAGAGCGCGGCGAGTCGTTTTGTTAGCTCGAGAGAGAGAGAGAGAAAGGGTCCATCGTTTTATTTGCCGAGGGAGTTTTTCGGGTAGTATGGTAATTTTTTGATCGATCGGGTCTGAAACTCCCTCAAGACACTGGCAAGATTAATTGTGTTTGCGCTTCTATTTTTGCTAATTAGGTATTTGAATACGCTTTAGGGTAGGATAGGCTTGAATTACAAGAGAAAAGTTAAAAAAAAAATAGATATTTTTAAGTGAACACTGTTAAGAAAAAAAAGAAAAGAATTTTAACAATTTGGATAGCTGTTATCAATGATAATTATACTAATTAATTAAATATATTTAATTTTGACGCAACTCATCTAAAAAAATTTCTTAGAATAGTTATCCATTCTTCGAAGTTGTTTTTTTTTATATAATATTTCTCTCACAATTTTTCATGAATGGAACACCTCAGCTTGTTATATTCTGTGAATCATTAAAGGAAAACGTAGAGCGGCAAATAACTTTCATAATTTTCAATTAGAAAGTTTGATCGCTCGAGGCTTTTTCCTCGATTCCTTTGAAAAAAATGAAATCGACATTTGCTACGAAAATTCATTATCCCTCGAGGTTATCCACGAAATGTCGACTAACGAGCTACTTTTTGGTTGAGACTGTATTCACGGCCTACATACATGTGTGCGTGCACGCACGCTCGCCGGAGGGTCAGCTTGTAAAGGGTCAGCCGTTTCTTTTCGCGACATATGGTAACCCGAGAGAGAGAGAGAGAGAGAGAGAGAGAGAGAGAGAGAGAGAGAGAGAGAGAGAGAAGCGGAAGCCCGAGATTTCAATGAGATGGCCTTTTTTCCTCTGACGAGTGTTCGTCTTTTTTCTTTTACGTAACGATCTTCGCAAAAAAAACCATGTCAATTAAAGTTTTTTTAACTAAATGGATGTTAAGTGATTTTTGTTTCATTTTTTTTTACTTGAGCGCATCGCGAAATTTTGGTATGCGATGAACATTATCGAAGAGATTTTGAGTAATTTAAAATTAAATTGTATATTTAGTTTTGTATGATTTACATCTGCAGCTATCAGCGATGATGGTGCAAATCATTAAAAAAAATTTCTATAAATAGAGCAAATTTCAATATTAAGAGAATAATTTTACTAATATAAGATTCATAAAGCAATAGCGATTAGTACATGTAACTACATGCGTGCCACCTGCTGAGTGACTTTCAAGATTGTTACAGAATCTTACTTAATAAATACCTGTAGTGAATTAACGAGCATTGTTTGCTTCGTAACAATAATTCTCAAGAATAAAAAAGAGCTGTTAATGTTGAGCATTATTTCTTTTCCCGAATGTTAGTAGAATAATAGCATGAAAGTATCCAAATTTAGTATATTGCCAAATAAATATTTTTCAACCACCCCCAAACTCTTTTTTTCGCATGATCGTCAAGTACAAAAAAAAAACTTATTCACGCAATTCTAAGTTTGCTCCACAGTATTCACAAGCAGTTTACCAATCAATACGACCTGATCAAAGCAAAAGCCTCGTCAGCCAAGCAAAGCCGGTGGATTGGCGTCTCGATAATGGCCGGTGGAAAGAATAAGAAACGAGGACGAGAAAAAGCGAAGAAGAAGAAGAAGAAGCTACGGTCAAAAGAAAGAGAGATAAAGTGCGATCAAGGCAGAGAGGGAAAGAGAAAGAGAGAGAGAGAGCGCAAGCTCGCGCTTCATTAATTTTCTCGCAAAGACAGAGTGTCAGAGCCACGGGGGCGGCAGCAGCAGCATTTAGATTCAAAAACGAAAGCGCGCCGTTGGCGTCTCTCTCTCTCTCTCTCTCTCTCTCTCCCCCTGTTTTTCTCCCACCAGTTCTCGCGCTGCTGCTGCTGCTAGCTGCTTGGCCTCAGTCAATAAAGTATTCTAAAAAGGCCGTCTTGCCCTCTCCCGCTTTCTTCTTCTGCTTCTTCCGCCGCCTTCCGTCGCCACCATCCCCCTTTTGCGCTCGCTCGCGCGCCAAAGTCCGAGGGAATAAGACCGAGAGAAAGAGATGATGGGGTGGAAAGTAAAGCGACGCTAGGGGGGTGAGTGGGGTGAGTTCGGAGCAGCGAGACGCAGCCGGAAAAATAGGGGCGGCAAAAAACGTCAATAATATCGGCAAGATGGAAGCTTGCCTTCCCGACGAGCTGCTACTTCAAGCGCGCTCGGCTCGAGCTTCAAACTTTTTTTTTCTTCTTTTCTTTGCTCGTGAATTGCTCGACCATCATTGTTTTTTCTTTCTATTATTTGCGATTCTTTATTTTTTTTTATTTCTTTAAATTAAATTGACTGACTATAGGACTGTTCAATATTTACAATTGAAGTACTCCATAAATTATTGTCACAAGACGATACGCAAAAAAATGCCACTAATACAAAAATCAGCGCACGAAATGTACACACCCAAGAGATTACAATAATTCTTCGTATATTTTCGTAGAAACCTCCTACCTCACTCCTCTCTTCATTTCAGGTCCCCTTCGACAGAGACAAAGACTTACCACGCGAGAGAAGACGAATCTTTCTGGATGCGAAAAGGGCTGAAAATATATTAATGTCCCCTCTCTCCGCAGCGCCGTACGCGCGACGTATCTTCTTCCAGCGGAGCGGACATGACGTGCTTTTAAGAGTCTCGATAATAAACGACGGGGTATCGTCGGCCGATCGGCCGTGGCTGCGCGAGAAATTGCCAAGCAAAAAGATGATGATGCTGGTGGTGGTGGTGGTAACGGCATTTTAACGCTCAATGCCTTTTTGATAAGCTGAGATTTGTCGTTATCGTGATTTGGTGGAAAGTACCGTTTGGCACTTAATTTATCCTTGCTGCTCCGAACTCCATGAAAATATCGACTTATATAAATCCAAAATCGAACAACGCACCAAACAATTATAAATCAAAAGTATAGAGAGAGAGAGAAAGTCAAAGCAACACATACATATCTAAGGGTATGTGCACTCAATAGACGTTTGGGGTTGCGCTTAGTAATTAGCAATACCGAGAGCGAGAACGCGCAAGGTAAGTATACCTCCCCCCACCTTCCCCGCAATGTGTGTGTGTGTGTGTATGCACGCGCTCGCTTCCAATAAATAGAGAGATAGGCAGATAACTATATGCGGGCCCGCGCGTCCTCTCTTCCTCTCTGTATATATACGTGCATGTGTATATGCGCGTTCAAAAGGCCAAGTGCGGCTTCGAGAGTGAGAGAGAGTGAGAGAGAGAACGGACGACCTTATTCGCGGGGATGCGCTACTCACACGTGTGTGTATTTGTGTATAGATGCGTTGGCTTTATACTCACGCTTCGTGGTGACAATGGCCTTATTTGCGACGCTATTTCCTTGATTCATGCCTTATGCGCGTTCACGGGGATAGTATATACGAAAGAGATATTATGCGCCTGATTAATGAAGTGGAGATTGGCGAATTAGTTTTTATATAGTGGAATCATATTGAGTAAACTAAATAGAGTTTGATCGATTGGTGCGTGGGTATGTGCAATTAATATTTCCGATTGATTAGTCACTCAATGTTTGAATTATTAAATGTGTTTCGTAACGCGCGATGAAGAGTAATTGTTTGCACAATATTGTTAGAATGATATATATCGCATTTCATATTATTCCCCGCTATTATTACACAGTAACATTTCAACAGCTGCGGGATTAGTTTGCGCGCGGGTTTAGAACTGCGTCGCAAATCATTATCGACGAAGCAGCAACGTGAATATTACCGTACGCTAAATGAAAAAAAAATATTTGAAAAGAAGACTCGACGACGACATACGCGTGGCATATACATGGTTTATATATGCAAGCACAAAGCGCATTATGCATACCTTAGGCTGCAGAAGCGGTTGCTTCACTCTCTCGCGAGCGAGCGAGCGAGAGGTTGCGCGCGTGGGAATATAATTACTCCAGTCGTGTTTTCCGTTAATTGCCATTATCGGCGGAACTTAGTTAAGCCCTTCTCCTCTCTCTCTCTCTCTCTCTCTCTCTCTCTCTCTCTCTCTCTCGTATATACTACCACGATGACGACGACTACGACGCAACGACGAAATACCGCGCGTCCAGACGAAAGGACGTGTCCTTGCCCATGCGACAAAAGTTCGCGAGCAGGGGTTAGTTGAATTGTCGGATATGTAAGTTGGACTTGGTTTTATTGATGTTTGGGATTGATAATTTATTTTTGTTTTTTTTTATGTAAGTTTGATTTAACGATTTTTTTATTATGTTATATAACGATTCGATAAAGAGAGTTGTATAATATTTGTCTGACCATACTAGGTAGTTTAATGCAGTCTTATTTAGAAGCACTATCATTTTATATTTTTAGTTTTTTAAAAGTTAAACGAATTTTTACTAGACTCTCATCAAAATATACCGTCAAAGGTCCTTTTTCACATATATTTACAGCACGTCAATATATAGAACTTTGTCCCCATGGTTTCGCCTCGAGTAAGCATAATAATAACGTGAAAAAAAATATGATTCGATGAAGTTTTGTACAAAAGAAAATGGAAATTTTTATTTCTATCATAACACTAAGTTTAAATTGTTTAGCCAAAAAAAAAACAAGTTGATATTATGATCGAGCATAAATCATCAAATTTTGTTTAAAAAAAATCGGTTTGATCACAGTAGCAACAATTGAATCAATGAGAAACCAGAGGAAACAAATTATGCACATTTCAGTGTGTTCTGAATTGTGTAGAGGAACCTTGAATACCTAATAATAATTATCATGCTGAACAAGTAAGGCTATGTTAAGGTCCCTCTACACATATATATAGCGCACCAAAATATATAGGTGTGCCTCCCTGATTTTGTCTTAAATAATTGAGATATCGCTGAAAAAATATATGATTCGTTAGTTTAGTATTGTACAATTGCATTGATTCAATTTTAGCACGGCTGATCAAGCCTATTATTTAAAAATAATTTTTCGAAAATTTGCTCTCTATCATAAACATTGAACTGTCAGTTTGTCTAAACAATTAAAACTCAATGTTGACGAAAAAAAGCCAAATTTCAAAAATTATTTTTCGATAATGGGTTTGATCAAACGAGCTAAAATTGAATCAGTGCAATCGTATTGAACTAGTCTATCGAATAATCTTTTTTTCGCAATATGACACTTACGTGAGGCAAAATCAGGGAAACAAATTTTCACATCTTAGTGTGCTATGTATATGCGTAGAAGGACCTTAAGACTAATTTTCTTCGATTATTTATTGTTTTCCCTATAAATTTAGCAACTTTATCTATAAATTAATCGAATTTTTTTTTTATATTCAACCCAATCATTACGATTAATAACACACACTTTGTAAAGGCCGAACAACGTAGACCCGAACTTTCAAAAAAGTTAAAAGTCTGAAGTACGTCGTTAGCAAAACTCATAATATCGAACTGCCTCTCTCGCTCTCAATAACTCCATCAAACGAAAAAGAGGCAAAAAGGCCGGGGTTTAAAGCTTGCGCGCGGAAAGTAGCCAAACAAAGTAAACACACTGGAGTTGGGAGCTTGGTTCTCTCTCACTCGCTCCGTTGGGAAATAAAAGAGCAGCCCGCGAAAGTTCGTTACTTTCTCATGGATAAAAAAAAAGAGAGAGAGAGAAAGAAAAAAAAAGTGCGCGCCCGATCAAAGTTCCTCCTCCGCTGACAACGACATTATCTCGTGGCCAGACAAAGGGCCACGCTGCGCGATCGTCCTCGGGGCTTCTTTTTTTTCCTTTCTCTACGCTGCTACGGCTCCGAGAAGGAAATTTCCGCGGACTCGAAACCACCCCCCCTTTTTTCATCCCCCTACTCCTTTTCCGCTCGCTCGCTGGATCGCCTCACTTTATTTCTCCTTGTTTGCTGCCTCCATTGTCTTTGGATTTTCCTTTTCTTTTCCGGGGAGATAATGGCTTGGATCATTATGGCTGGGGTTTATTCAACGAGAAAAAAAATGCTGCTACGTTTCAGCGTTCAGCCACGATGATGTAACGTTCATTGTTTGATTTTGATCGAACAACGTTGTTTAAAACGTTACGTAATTAAAAAAAGTAATCTTGAAATTCTGATGTTTTTCTTCGAGCTAAATTTGAGTTGAAGATTGATTATGAGAATTTCTATTATTCTTAGATGAGCGAGAATGATAGTTTACTAAGTTTGCCGATAGGTGTGCGATGGTAACGTTATCATCGAGAACAATAATTAATAATAACATCTATTTATTAATAGTGTATTATTAACAGTGTATGCTTGAGTAACTACGTAAGTGAATTATGCCAGATGATTTTCGTATATGAAATGTTGGTAGTACTTGACATACATAAATTCTATATTAGCCATTAAAAATTAATAAAGTTGTAACGATTAAAAAGTCCAATTCGCGCGGAAAAGTTGCTGGGCGAGAGAACAAATAAAATTTTAATCAATCAAGGCCTCTCGCCGACCAACGCGCCGCTGCGCGCTCGGTACAAAATAAAGGATAAAAAGATAAAATTTCATCAAAAGTGCTAGACGAGCGCTCAGCACTTCGTATTTTCCATTACTCGTCGGGCGGTGTTTAATATTTAAAACCATCCAGAAGAAGCCGGTAAGAGAAGGAGGAGAGTCGAGGCGTTCTACTCGCGAGCAAGACGAAAAAGGAACAATAATGCAAAAAACGAGAAAGCTCGAGGAGAGAGAGAGGCAGAACAAAAACGAAGACGGAGAAAAGCCAGGAGTGAGAGAGAGAGAGAGAGAGAGAGAGAGAGAGAGAGAGAGAGAGAGAAGCGGCGGAAGAAGGCGCGGGTTGGCAAGGACATAATGAACGGACTTGAAGCTTGGAGCGCCAGATAAAGCCAGAGGGCGAAAGGAGGAAAAAGAAAGGAGCCGCCCGGGGAAACGAAAAGAGAGCGAGGAAGGAGAAATAAATTGAAAGCAAAATTGTACTGCGCGCAAGAAAATGGAATTATTCCTCCGACGCGCGCGAGAAAGAGAGAAAAAGGCAAGAGTAGTAGTAGGGAGGGAGAGAAAAGGCGCCCCGTGTCCGAGACGGATATATTCTCCATTGTGCTCGCGCCGGAAAAAGCGAGAAAGCGAGAAAGACGAAGCTTCGTTGCTTGCTGCTTGGCAAAAATCGCTGTGCGAGAGAGAGAGAGAGAGAACTCGACGTTGTATCTAGATGAGACGCGAATGCCCAGTAAGGTGCTCTGTGCTGTTGATTAAGGGCGAGCTTGAGAATTGTATTGGGCGAATTTTGCGCTGCTATTTAAACTCTGCGAGGCGCTAAAACTTACGTTTTTCAGCTTGAATTTCGAAAATAAACGACCAGCGAAGTTTCGAGAAAAGTTATAATAGTGAGTTTTAGACGTAACTAAAAAAAATTTCTGTTAAATTATTGTTTCGAGAAAAAAATGCTACAATAAAAAAAAAACGGAAACTCTTTATAAGTATCATAGAACGAGCCATAAAACCGTTATCTCAGTATTATTTACCCATCAGAGACGCCCAGGCCTCCTTATCTTAACGCCCGAGCGGCGCTCCTACCGCGGCGGAGTTTACGTTTGTAAATTTTGGGGATGGGTAAAAGAAATAGACGCCCGACGATGTCCGGAGGGTCGTAAGCGCGAGCGCGCGTCTCAATCTGGATTTTAATAATTTGACTAGGGCCGAGAGAGAGAGAGAGAGAGAGAGAGAGAGAGAGAGAGAGAGAGAGAGAGAGAGAGAGAGACGGGAAGAAGAAGACGAATTCGGCAAGGGATGCAAATAATTACGGTACGCGCGCGCGACCAATTTCGTTGCTGCCCTTCGGACATGTAGGCAAGCAGCAGAAGTTTGATGAATTTTACGCGTGAGAACAAAATTTAAATGAAAGAAAAATAAATAAACATTGTATAGATTTTTGTTAGGTGCAATAAAAATATTTCATCTAACAATTTCGTCAGTAGATATGTCCCACTTTACGAATAATATCGACGATACTGCAACCATACTGCCGGGTCAGTTGATGATTATTTGATTATTCATATACTAAGCAACTGCATAATTCTGACAGATGGGTGGGATAATAAAATTGGCGCTATAAAACACTGATTACTGTCGGTGCGTGGAAATCAATCACATGTCCGAAAATTGCTTTTGCACTATTAACGCGCCAAAGTGACATCGAATTTGCGTTCGAATCATGTTTAATGCAACGCACTGGCAGTACCCATGACGTTTAATCAGCCTTGACACTGTTAACAATGAGATGAGAGAATTTCATCTGTATGTCGAACGGTGCCCATCAGTATTCAAAATAAAGGCAGTATATATTCCAAAATGATAAATAATAAATACTTGAAGACGTCAATTCATAGTCCTTTTTTATGTTGAAAAAATCGTTGATCCACACACGACACTTAAAAAATTCGTCTCCACACGTTTTTTTTGCACCTGCAAGTCATTTCTAATCACCCCACAAAAAATGACCCTCACACCTGAGGGGATAGGAGTTTTAAGGGGTGCGACACGAGTCATCAAAAGAAACCACTAGGGTAAGATCATATCCCCACAAAATAGACGAGGGTCGACTATTGTCAAACAAAAAGAAGGACATATCCTAGACCCTTTTTTTTGTGCGAGACAAAAAAAAAGCGAGCGCGTGCGCGTCATCTGTCGACGTTCTTTCGAGTCGCCCGCTCAACCCTTTTTTCGGCGAGCGCCGAGGAAGAAAGGGGTGACGCCATCTGGCGCGGGGTGACGGAAGCCCACCGCATCGACCGAAGGACGTTGGCCCGAGGTAAGAAAAATGAGAGCGGAAGGAACGACGCGTAGCCTAGTTATTTTTTTTCTTTGCGAGTTCGAGGCCACACTGACTTTTATGGATTCTTGTATCAACACTTTCTAGCTTACGGATGTGTAGATGTTATGTGTAATGACCAATAAGTTTGAGTGCATTAATTATGGAAATATTGTTAATGGACTTATGATATCAATGTTGCAAATAAAATACGAGTACTTTTTCTGAAATGAGCTTGTTATTATCAATAGAATTATTGTGAATATCAAATTAAATATAAAGGCAATGAAAGGCAACGCCAACTGTGGAATTATGAAGCATTAGAAAATAAAATTAAATGTTCAAAAGTAAAAAGAAGTCTCAATCCTTTAAATTCATAATATTCGATTGTTTCACGTGAATTCTCAGTCAGTGGAAGCTCCATCTGTTCGAATAATTTTTAATCTTATTTTATTCAACCAAGAGAAAAATAAAAATCTTGAAGGATTCCACCAAAATCTATATATAGTTCAGAAAATGAAGGAAAGTTAACGCATCTTCCCTCCAACGGTTTGGCTATTTATTGACCAGCGATTTTTGGAAGTGGTTTTTTCGGAAAAAACGTAAAAGCTATCATTTTTGTTTGAATGTGATTATATTTTTTTCTGGCCTTTGTTATGACAGTTGGAAAAAAGAGCTTACCTTCTAAATTTAATATAGGTAAAAAAAAGTATCCATAATATTTCTTTTCATAACCAAATTATTCATAACTTTTCATAATCAAAATCAATTACCTTCAGTTTAAGTAGAAGACTGGAGTTACCAAAAATTGTTTCCCATTTTAGTATACTGTATACTAAAATGGGAAACAATTTTTGGTAACTCCAGTCTTTTACTGTATATATCAAATACTTGTATCTCATTTGATAATAAATATTGATTGCATTTCAATTCTTTAACACTATCATATTCGATTGATTCATGTGCAACTTTAAAGTCAGTACAAACTCCATCTGCCACCTATTTTTTATTTCATATTGTTCAACAGAATGGTAAAAAAATATTTTGATTTCAAATTTTTTTTTTCAAATTTACACAACAGAGTAATAATAAATATGAATGTTCCAATAAATTAAATAAAAATAACATTATTCGTAATATCATTTCCAACAAATCTCATATCTTTGAGCTCCAGCTTTTTTGTGTATAAAATACCACAATGTTTCTTGGCGTAGTAGGACCTACTTAATTATTACGAAAATTTAAAAAACATAAGGAACCCGATAAAGCGATTAAACAAATACTTCGTATTTTTAACTGATAAACTAAAAAAACGAGAAAAGAAGTTTGCCGTCGGCAAATCGATGCGTTCGCCGCGTGATGCCCGCAACCATCACACGCGTGCATACGTAACGCAGAGAAAGGCGTTCGCGCGCCTCGCCTCGCACAGAGAGAAATAGGTATGCCTGAGCGAGCGTTCTCTTTGCAATTTGCTAGCGTCGTAGATTGCACCTGCATGGTCTATTATCGTGTAGAAGTTCGTCTGTGCATCGTGCTCGGGTAGAAACGAAGCAGCAGGAGCAGCAGCAACGAACGCGAGTGAGTGGGAGTTGGGGGGTTGGAATGGGGTGGGTGAGGGGGGAGGGCAACCTAACCTCAAACCTTGGTACCTCATCCTTCTCGTGATGGAGGCGTCCCTATTATAAGTTGCGAACAAACTTTACTTATATGCTCGCGACTACTCTCCGCATGCGCTCTTCCTTCTCATCCCTCATCCCTTTCTCATCATACTTACATTCGAACGAACACGCACACATAAATATGCCCGCTCTCGCGCAGCCCCGTGTGCAAGCTCTGCTTCTCGCTCTTCTATACGTATATTCGTGTACGTTCTATCTAGCCCGCTGCTGCTGCTACTATACGTATATAAGCGCCGTAAACTAAATAAAACTAGGAGAGGGAGCAGCAGAAGGAGGCGCAAGCCCCGCGCGCTTCGTCGCGAGAGAAGAGAGGGTAGATATTATTTCGCCCTGTGTGTACTTTCAATTAAACCTAACCTAGGCTCTCTCTCTCTCTCTCTCTCTCTCTCTCTCTCTCTCTCTCTCTCTCTCTCTCT
>JAWWMK010000040.1:16138339-16178195 GCA_035047105.1 Galeopsomyia nigrocyanea
TGAGGGCGCGAGATTGATGAAAGAGGAAAGGAGGGTCTGTCTCTCTCTCTCTCTCTCTCTCTCTCTCTCTCTCTCTCTCTCTCTCTCTCTCTCTCTCTTCTCCCAAAAGGCGGAGAATGAGAGAAAGCTGCGAACGGCTCAAAGGGAAATTAAGGAGCATTCACTCGGGTGCCGAGCAAGCACACGCACACTCACACACACACAGAGAAATATCACGACGACTCTACGGAGGATAATGGCTTCGGGGCGTCTCGCGTTTCTCTCTCTCTCTCTCTCTCTCTCTCTCTCACTCGCTCACGGCCGACTATTATTTTTCGTCTTTGTGCAGCAGCAACGACGACGATGCCATTACTATTCTATGTGTTTCTCATTATAAGACGCGAGGGCTCTGTGTCGAGTGTGTATATACGATTAACGTTTAGATAGTGAAAAGCACACGTATATACGATTAATTATCAAAATGGAGAAACGAAACTTTCAACTTTTAATAGAAAAAAAAAGAAACGACGTACTTTTTCATTTTACATTCCAGTTGCATGTGACACGTCGCCCTCCTCATAACCAACGCATACATACAACTCTCGCGGAAACCTCTCGCGAGCGTGGCCCTAACAATTCAAGCGGGTAAAGACGCACTTGCGCCCGGCATTTTAATTCGCTGGGAATGCGCTGGCCAACCGCCAAATGTCCGCGCCTGAGATTTCTTAATACTACTATAACCCGACGGCTGCTGTTGTATATACATGTCGCGCGTATATAGCGGACGCACGCGCGCAACCCTTAGGAAATGGACCTCGTTATACGTTCTGAATCTTTTTTAAGTGTCTCTCTGCGCTTTCGAGATGCTTTTGATACTTGATTTTTGAAATATGGAGATGGCAGTTTGGCAATAAATGTGATTTTTTTATGTTGATTGTGACGTAGTGCTTTGCTGTGTTTTAGATGAGTTGGATGAATAATTTTTTACCCAACGCTATAGCGGATAGAGCTGGGTCAAGCCCAAATAATTACATTATTTTACAAAAAATGTAATTATTACAATACATTATTTTACAAATGTTTTTCATATCAACTACTTATATCTATCAACATTTCAATCTTAAACAGATCATTTCTTATGAAAGGACAAACTCGACCAAACGCCACCTAACGTTCAATATAGAAACAATAGTAAATCACGATACAAAACTTATCAAAATCTACGTCTACAAGTAAAAACTAAACGAGAAAAAAATCGAGCATTATCGCCGTCGCCGTCATACAAAGACAGCAAGCTAGCGCGTACAAATAAGAAACCCGTGAACACAGGCGAGTTGGTCGCACGCATCGCCGTCGTCGTCGTCCCTTAAAACCGCGTCGGAGGGGAGCTTTCCTTTCGGCGCGGCGCATCGAAGGGGCTTTTCGTTTTGCCGAGGGAAGGCATTATCTCGTTAGAAAATACGACGTCCCGCCTGAAATTTCCAGGCAGAAGGCGAAACCCCGGGGATACTTATGACATCCATGCCATCCCGATATATGTACATACGTATATATATACCTCGGCGAGGCGAGGCGCGCTTTTGTATACCCTCGGCGCATTGATTTCTCTCTCCAACTTCGTTCGTATACGCGCTCTCTACCTCTCTCGTGCCGTTAAATTATTATCGCCAAAATAGCTGTACACTACTAGCTCTCTCTTGGCGAGACGAGAAATACTTCGAGAGGAAAGTTCGTGAATTCTTTGATAGAGTTGTGTGGCAAAAAAAAATTATTGAAACGTTCGGACCGTGAAAAATATCGAAAACAAAAACGTATACATTATCTCGCAGCTTTCATTCGACAAAACATCGACAGTCTAGACTCATTAAAAAGTGCAATTGTCGCACAGCCACGCGTGATGATAAAATGCGTTTCAGCGATCGACAAAAACCGGAAATTAAAACGATTTTTGTCCAAAACACAATACGCTCGCGTACACGCTATTAAGTCTCCCTATACCGTCCGGCTGTCGATAATACAAGCGACTGACGTTTCTTTTTCAATGCATTTTCAAGTATATAAACGCGAAAAATAGAAATGGAATAATTTTCGCAAATTCTCGCTGTTTGGCAGTCATTCATCATTTTGATGATCAGTAGCGCGAACGAGCGAGCGAGCGATCCGATTACGAGCATCGCAAGTATCCGGTCATAAATATGTCGAATGCAATTCCTGCGTTTATCGCCACTGCGCCGCGATCGCTATACGCGCGCTTTCGATTTATTCCGATGCGTTGTTCTACGGAAAATCTTTTTAATGGCTTTTCTCTATACTTCCTTTCTGGATTAAATATGATATTTTTTGTGATTTTTTTGTGTGTAGATTTAAAGAAACAAAAAAAAAGATTTAAAAAACAGTTTTTCCGTTAGAATCGCTCCAAATCCTAACGAGATTCGTCAGCATCAAAACTCATCCGTATAAAACTGGATGCTGTCAAGAACAGCGACACTTGATTGCCCCGAAACGCGACAGAATCGACGTGTCTGCGAAACTGTCGCGTAGCAGTTGAGAGCGAGAGAGAGAGAGAGTGAGAGAGGTGAATCCGGGAAACGGGAAAGGAAGAGCCTCGCCTTGGGCGAAAGAGATCGAGGCGCGAGTGAAACTTTGAAAGGCGGAGCTTCTCTCTCACTGAGTCAAAGACACTCGTTACGCGCTCCGGGGGCTGCTGCTGCTGGAGTTCCTTCGCTCGTTCACTCTCTCGCTAATCGATATACTTCGCGCTGATGAGTTTTATGTCAGTTCAGCCGACGCGCGATGGGGCCTTTGACGCACACACGACGACGACGGCAAGACGCGCGCACACTTCGAGACTCTCTGTTTGACAGTGCACTGATTGATCTTTGTGTGCTGATCTTCACGTATACTTTGAGAGGAATTTATTTGGAATGACTTTTCTTTTGCGAGATTTGTAAATAATTTTATTGTGCCTAACGGTACATGAAGTAACTTTTATTGCCATTGTAATGTCTTTTTTTTAATATGAATGCTGCTGTCGTAAATATGGAATACGATAATCCACAATTTGTGCTTCAAATGTTTTCTGAACAAATTGCAAAATACTAAGTAAAACTCGTACTATGAGTAGTTGATAAAATAATTGAATTAGACATCACTGTACACGATTAAATAATAAAGCCAGGACTTTTACATCTATAGAACGAATGAACTTACTGTCACGCCGTACCGTGTTCAATATTCACACTAATAAGTAAAATACCAATTAGTACTGTGATAATATCAGTTACTCATCTCAGTAAAAAAAGCTCATTTTAATTCGAAACTTTAAACTTAAATGCAATATTTTATGAAAAACAATCACCATTGCATTTCATTGTAAAACAAAGAATCGCAAAACGAAACTTCGTCATTATGGAAGCAGAGTACCATAAAGTCCCCACCTCTCTCAAACTCAAAGTATACGCCATTAGTGTTCTCAAAAACTCAGCTAAAGAGCAAAAGGGGAGTGGAGTCTCAGCAGCATCGTCGTCGTAGTTCCCTCGAGATGTCAACTCATGTACCCTTATCCACGGGGGCGGACTCCGAAGAGTCTTTGCAGCGAGGTTTTCTGTCTAAGCGTATATGCGGCGCGCCTTGAATAAATGAAAGTTCGCGTCGAGGGGGGAGGTGGGTGGTTTGGTTGCCTTGCAGTCTGCGCGTATAAATTCTCTCGCTTCGTAATTTCAAACTCAAACAGGCAAGACTCTCTCTCTCTCTCTCCCTGCCTCACGATTTCTCAAACTCTCCGACTCACGAGATGCGTGCGAGGCATATACGCGGAATTAATGCGCGACGAATTCGCCAAGCAGTAGCGGCAGCAACTACTACGTAGAAGGAAAAGTTGACAAACGAAATAGGAGGGTAAGAGTGGAATACATATATCTGGAGCAGTATTAAGGTTTATTTAGTATAAACCTTTGACTCGATGATGTTTCCTCTCTCGGGGACCAAAGAACAGCCGGAGATTTCTGAATTTTGATTGGTTCATTTCAAGTTTTAATGCGATAAACTCTATTAAAAGTTGCCTGAGCGTGCATGAACGCAGCACCTCTACTCTCCTCTCGAGAACTTATATATCGCAAGTGCGCGCGCGCGCGTGCATATTGTACGATGCAAAAGCGCATAATGCAAAAAGTTAGTCGAAAGACTCATAATTTTTCGCAGTACTAATAATAACAAACAATTCGACAATTCTAAACTACAAATCATATCTGCAATGAAAGGTTCCACCCTCTAGCGCGAACACGGCAAAACTGCGCCTTTATCTTTCGCACCCTTTGCCTTGTGCTATTACTCGGGGCCAAGCGATAAAGCACACACACAGCACGTCGAGATTTCGGGCAATATTCCAAGGCAAGAAGAAGAGGAGGAGGAGGAGGGAGGGAGGGAGGTAGAGAGTGCGCGCGCGATAATTATCGCACGAATGGTAAAAGACGCAGGAGGCTGCTTTTCTTGAGGGAGAGAGAGGCGGGAAGCTTTTACGGGCAGAAAGCAAGCGTGGCGCGAGGAGGTATAAGGCCTTTCTTATTGTGTGCCGCGCCCCCTTCTCTCACTCTCGCAAGCACCAGCGTCGTTCGAAACGACCCGGGCGGAGCTCCCTCTGTGCTTAGAATTTTAATGGACCGGCTTAGAAATTGTTGGCGGAATTAGATTTTAGAACGAGATTAGGCGAGAGTCGCCTTGAAAATTGCCTGCCTCAATTTACCTAGAGACTCGCGTATTCTCTCTCTCTCTCTCTTTCTCTCTCTCGCTCTAGCAGATGGTGACCGGCTTTACTCTGTCTCTCACTCGCGTGCTCGTTTTTTATTCACGACGAGAGCGAGAGAGTGCAGCTGCATGCTGGGGAGGCTCTTCAGAGTTTTAGTAATGAGGAATCTTGCGCGGCCAAGAGCATATGGAAAATGGTCGTTATTGTCGAGATTTACATACGCTTAACTCTTGATTGAATTTTCAAATGAGGTAGAGTGTAGTTTTGAACGATTCGAAATTTAATTTTAAAAATTCTTATTTTAATGCATGCCAAACTGCTTCAAAACGTTTTTGAGTTGTTGTAGTCCATCGACCTCTCTTGAGTTAGAGTCCATGGAGGCTTTTCATGAATACAAGAAATATATCAATTCGTTACAATTTTATATCCTGTACTTTATTGTAGTGAATTATCTGAAGCGACATCGCAGTGACATCTCAGGTACTATAATTAAAAAGCGACTAGATATGAATCTTAAAAAAGGATCGAAAAAATTTTCTTTCTTTTTTTTTTTATGATTGACAGCTTACAACTGATCCAGATTGAAATAACTGTATTCATAACGAACTAACAAAATAATATAATTACCAAGTATAAATCAGTGAAAAAACAAATAACGTCCACAGCGATAGTAAATGAAGTCTCGCAAAAGCTGAGACTCCATCGTAGTAAAGGACGTACGACGACGTCGGAGGGGGAGGACGAGGGTGGGCTATGTTCTTTCGTCGATTCTCTTCGGCCCGCACGCCAGCAAGAGAGTGAGAGAGAGAGAGAGAGACTGCCGACTCCTTTATGAAGCCGAGGGCAAATGCAGGTTGCTTCGCGTGCACAATTACCGGGCAGAGAAAGGACGCCGAGGAAGCGGAGGGAATGAAATTTCGTCTTGCGCGGAGTGTAAGCGCTCGCTCGCTCGCTCGCGCTCCGACCTAGGGAATTGAGTTTCGCGGGCTAGAGACGAGGAAAATGGGAGAGAGAGAGAGGGAGAGAGAAAAGACAGGTAATAGAGGAAGAGGGAGAGAGAGAGAGAGAGAGTGAGGTAGAGCAGGAGCCCCGTGGATGGGCTGGTGTAACGCTGTTATTGCCAATAATGGCATGGCGAAGGCAGCCGAGGCTCTCTCTCTCTCTCCTACACACTACCCTGCCTTATACTGTGTTGTGTATGTGTGTATATGTATATATACTTCGGAGGTGTATGTATATATAGGTTCGTGTCGCGCGGGACGATCGCGAATAATTGATTTTCACGGCGGACTTTAAGGAGAGAGCACCCGACTTATTTATTAAGACAGCTGCGTTCTCTTCAGAAAGGGTTTTCATTATTTTGTATCTTTGAATGTGTACTTAACATTTGGCGATAAAGATACGTCATCAAGCACAAAGTCATGATTAATTTAATTTTCCATGTTCAATTGAATTAATAATGCAGTTTCACTATTAATGATATAGTATTACTCAATTCAATTGCAGTTCAATATTTGACCACTATGACATCTATTAAATTTTTCGACAAGCAAACGAAAACTCCAAAGTCGTAACCATTACCAACCGCAGTAGTATAAATCCATTAAAGTTTTCGTCGAAATAGTTATTTAGGTTTTTACCGGAGTTAAGGATCCAACTCTAAAAGCCGGAAACTCGTTAGAAAGCCCGAGCAAGAGAGAGAGACAGACGACTGCAGGCGGGCGGCTCTAATTCCAAGGCAAATCGAATGAAGCAGCGGCTCGAATTAAGCGCGAGCGAGCCTCTCGGTATTCTCTCGACGCGGCGGTGTGGCAAGAAGAAGACGACGACGACGACGACGGTGAACAAGAAGAAGCAGGCAGCGGCAGCCAGACGAGCCCACACTCTCTCTCTCTCTCTCTCTCTCGGTTCCTTGTATTTAATTACCAACTCTAAGTCTCTCGCTGCTGGGAAATTCGCCGGCACAGCACTCGACTCTCGTCCCACGTTACTGCTGCTGCTGCCTGTTTCTTCTTCTTGCCGTCAACGACACGCGCGCGCACACGACGACGATGGTCAGGCTTGACTGAGGATGAGGGGGGACGAGGGTTTTAGTTGCTACTCGTTTCCAAAAGCTCGCGAGTTGTTTGCTTTTGCTGCTACTGCTGCTGCTGCTACGCCGCTTTTTGGGAAGGTAAACCTGCCTTATTTGTTGGGGTTTGGTAGTGGATGCTTATAATGTGTCAACGTTAATGTTGGTACGGATAGAGATTTGAAGAGTTTTTGAGTAAACTTTTTATTTGTATTCACGAAAAAAAATCGACATCGCTCATTACAATACAACTCTCCAAAATATGACTTCAATTTCGAAATTCCAGCGAGTGAACTAAGAAATTCGCCTCGAAGCAATACCAGCCGAGATATACAGCTAAATCGAATATCGCCAAAGGTCAAAAAGAGAAAATAACGCGCGACATTTCTCACGTTGCGGTTGCTCCTCGGAATGCATCTTTAATCGCCAGAGCGAGAGAGAGAGAGAGAGAGAGAGAGAGAGAGAGAGAGAGCGTTGGCTTGCGGCACGCAGAGAATGCTCGTCTTAAAACTCGTGGCTGGTGGTGGAGAGAGAGAGAGAAGAGAAGAGCTAAAACTATACGTGAGCCGCCATATTTGCTCGCCCGGGGGTAATAGCCCGGGCGTTCTCTCTCTCTCTCTCTAGCAAAGAGCGAGAAAAGGCGGGTGGGAAGGCGGAGAGAGCTGCGCGGCGCGAGCGGCCGCCGTAACGATTTTCTCGCGCCCAACCTCGACAGCCGCCCGCGCGCTCCTTCGAAGGAGTACGAGCGTATACTCGTATATACCACCGCGTGTGTGTATATATGTATATAGGTATACGCGTTGAGACACTTTTGCGGAAGGGAGAATTTCTAGGGATGAAGGCTTTAAACTCGTGTACGTTGTTGGGGTTGCTCTTCCAGTCTCTTTTCTCGAGACTTTGGGCTTTGCTTTTAGCTGTGAATTTGTAGGTTATTGTTGACGTTTTTTTTATTGATATTTTGCTATTCTAATTTATTCGATTTATTCTTCAAAGTCGTTTCACTCATTTGCGCCAGTTCTCTAATTAAACATTTACTCAAGGATATTTGTCTTTACGAAAAACACGCTATACAAAGTAGAAACAACAGATAAAAAGTTACCGAAAAATTGAATAGGATTCCCAGCTTATAAATACTTCAATTTAATTAATTGTAACATGGCAATAGTGTCCCTCTAGTATGCCTACCACAACATAATATTTTTACGCTCTCAAAACAAATAACATTCTCTAGTTTACGACAACATAAAATCTTCCCAGCTTCGGCACGCTGAAAACTGTGCACAAGGGAGAAAAAAAAACTTATGCAATAATAAATTCCCCGAAAGCACCCAAGAGAACCATAATACTCCAAAGAAACGCCCGAAGAAGAAGTAATCCAGCAGATTCTCTCTCGCAGGATATCTCTGCCAAAACTTGCGCACAGACCCGCGAAGATAAGCTCGCGGGCGGGTAAAAAAAAAGAAGTTACCGCAAAAGCCAGCTTAAGTCTCCTCCTCTACTTGCAAGCTCGCTCCGCCCCCGTTTAGATAAAGTTTCTTTCGCGACCTCGCTCTAACGTTCCACCTCCTCCTGCTACTGCTGCTGTACGTCGGAAACTTATTTCCAAGCACGGCGCTATAAATAATCCGAAATTCTAACCATCCCCTTGCCGCGGCGACGGCGGCGCGCGATATAGCCAGGGAAAATCAAGTGAGGTGGAACGAGCGCCGCCGCCACCGCGCCGAACTCGGCTAAAAGTGCGCGAGCGATCTCGAGGAGTAGCTGCCGCTGCTGCTGCGCGGGAAAGTTCAGCCTTAGCAATTAACGTCAGAAATTAACGAGCAAGACTCTGTGTGAGAGAGCGTAGCGCTGAGAAATTAGTCTCGGAAATTCTCGTAAAATTTCTCGCGGGGCGGCTTGGCTTGAGAGAGAGAGAGAGGCGCACTGGCTGCGAAGCCTTTCTTCGCGATAGCGCGAGACTGCGAGAGAGAGCGCGGTAACTTTCCGGAAATTTTCATTAAGCTCGACAGTAATGACGTCATCAGTCAGCAAGCAGCAGCCTCATTTGCACTCGTTCGCATTAACGAGCGTTCGCCTTTCGACCTTCCCTCTCTCTCTCTCTCTCTCCACTTTCGAGCGCGGAACAGGATATTTCGTCGCTCCGACAAATTTCGCTGAGGCTGCTGAAGTGCTCTCTCGTTCTCTCTCACTCTATCTCGATTTGGCATGGAGAAGACCAGTCTTATACCGGTGTCTTACGCTTCGAGTGGCGTGACGAAAAGAGATGACGAATTGTTATGTCCTTGGGCTGACTTTAAGATGAAGATTGCCATAATGATGTTTATTAGAATTATTTGACGCAGAAACAAATATAACTGCGATTATTCCATCTCGCTGTGTTACTTGACTCAATAAATAATTGCATTGATTTCATGATTGTTGCTGTATGATATTTGAAATACAATCAATTATCAGAATTTTTTATTAATCCGCGATTAATACAGAATTACCAAAAGCTTATAGAAAACACACTAAAGAAAACACGAAACTGTATATTTTGATGATGTCAATAGCGGCCCTTTAGTGTCAACATTTTCAAAACAAGTTATAAAACTTTTTTTTAAAGAAGAGAATATTTAAAAGCAATTTCTAATAGTATAAAATACTTAAACATAATTGAGTGGACTATGGACGAGTTGATTTAAGCTGAAAGTAAGATCTCTTAGCAAATGATCTCAGTAATATTTTTAAAGAAATTTCGGTGGGTTTTTTGTCTAAAAAATTATCGTCAAAACACAAAACAATAAAACAATGTAAAAAAATAAAATAAAATAAAATCGCGAGATCACACGTACAGCACCGTACGTGGTTGCGTTGTTGGCAAGCGCAGCTCCTCTCGTTAAAATAAATCAAGCAAGCAATACACCTGGAGAGCACCTTAGCTCTCTCTCTCACCTCGAGGCGTTTATCGGGTCCTTACTCGCTATCAGCGGTGGCAGGGAGGGAAACTCTTGGGT
The DNA here is from genome assembly GCA_035047105.1 of Galeopsomyia nigrocyanea. Classification (NCBI taxonomy): domain Eukaryota; kingdom Metazoa; phylum Arthropoda; class Insecta; order Hymenoptera; family Eulophidae; genus Galeopsomyia; species Galeopsomyia nigrocyanea. The sequence continues at coordinate 16,148,130 of JAWWMK010000040.1, forward strand.
TCCGCGGAAAAGCGCAATCGAACGTTACGTCATTAGAATCGGCGGATCCCTCGGGAAGCTTGTATGTAGAAGGTATACTCCTCCCTCCTTCTCCCCCGCATGTGCTTGCGATAGCGAGCTTGGCAATATAACTCGAAAATGGTGGCTCGCCGTTATCATTTCTTAGAGGGCCCCGGGGGTGCAGTAATAACCCGCTCCGTGGACTCTTAGATAAGCCAAAGGTGTATTGTCTGCTTTTCCCTCGCGCGTACAGACTACCAAAGCTATATATAGCTTCTTCGAGAGAGAGAGAGCGAGAGAGAGAGAGAGAGAGAGAGAGAGCGGAATTGTTTGGGAATCGCCCGCGGGCGCGAGATTATGTACTTGGGATGTGTCGCGACGCTGATAAAGTCGAAGAACGCGCGCGCACTGTATTCCTCTATCTATATATGTATACGAAGATTGCTAGCTTCGTTCTCGAAACCCTGACGCGCACAGTGCTATTCAGCCACGTACTTTGGTAGTTTCTTTGCCGCGCGCGCCCGCGAGAGCTCTCTGTGTGTCTGCCATTTGCTATTGCGTGTACCAATGAACTGAGACTTTCCGCGGGCGAGCTATACGTTTGATACGTCTTATATAGGCGAGGGTTATACTGTTGGGCTTTATGGCGCGACATTTGCGTGTTTAGAATGGAATATTTCGACGGTTTTACTTTTATGGAATATTGGATTGTGTGGTTTATTTTGAAATCTACCCAACCTGATTCGCAAAAGAAACCAATTTACAAATTCAATTGAGATTTTCATTATTTCATGGTTATTTTAGTTTTTATATAGTCGAACAAACAATTGAGCTCAGTGTAACTTTTAAGCGAAGGCCCTCTATCATTCACAACCGATATGATTTTTATAATACTTCTGAAATCGACTAAACCATTAGAGCTACGTTTGAAACATCTTCTATAAACGCGATTATATTGGGCTTCGCGATGGGACATTAATGTATTTTGAATAGAGTATTTTGGTGGTTTTGTACTTCTTTAGGAAAACAGATGAATTATTTGACTTTGAAATCTCACTAAAAATTGCTTTGCTGGTCTTGCTATTATTAAATTTCACTCGTTAAAACAAATCCGATTGAGAAAAAAGTTGATTTGCTTATGAGGAAACTGCAATAAACGTCGTGAACTAAAAATAAAGTTAAAAATTCAACAAAATTTTTTATTATTTTATGGTATGCTTAGCTTATATATACTTGAAGAAAGAATTGAGCAGCGCGCAAAGCCCAACTGGTATCCATCTGTCATTCGCAAACGAAGGAACTTCTACAATACTACTGAAATCGACAAAAGCATTCAAATCGTATACACATTATTAACAAACCATTTTCAAGTCAAACAACAAAAAGAAACCAAAACTGAAAGGAAGAAAATTTTGAGCGTCTGACCAAACTCGACTTTTACTACTGAAAATCCAGAAACTCGCAGTTCCGCTATCAATAAAACTTGGAAATCAGCGCACACGTCTAAAAAATGAAAAATAAATAGGAGGAAAAAGGTCAGCCCAGTGCGGGCAGCATCAATCTCTTGGTTGGCGGCCGCGAGAGGGTCGCGCGGAATTGCGGTTTCAGAACGAGAATGTTTTGCATTTCGTGAGCGGCGCGCACGCGCTGGCTAATTTATGTGAGAGCATGGCCACCCTCGCGTTTCACGCCCTCTTGCTCGGCCGCTCGAGCGTTTTATTTTCGTTTTCTCTCTCTCGCCAAATTGCCCCGGGGATTCCACCGAAGTTAAAAACACGGATTCCGGATCGTTTCGCGCCCTGTATATTATCGCGCTAACTCGCCGCGTATCTTCCTTCTTTTTTTTTCTTTTATGGCGCTGCTGGGGATACGAGATAATTGTACCGTAATTTTCGAGTTAATTGATTCTCTTTCGCGATGTAGCTTTGAATGGTAACATGATTTTTATGGCGTCTTTTATCGTTTTGGTGACGTATGCATATGCATAACAATAATAGACTAACTTACGTATGAAAGTCAATTTAGTAATCAAGAAGTTACTTCAGTTTATAAATTATTTGAAAGAAATTGTGATTATATTTAACGAGACCCTCTAGTGGCTTCAGTTTCATTTCAATTTATTTAGCTTAAAAAATAATTAAACATTTTTTTATCCGAATAACACGAACTTTCGAAATAGAGAATATCCTTCGTAGCGGCAAATGTTAAATGAATTTGGGAAATGCAAAAATTTTTAATGATTTAATCAGTGCCACAATCTTGAAGTTTTTTGCTTTAATCAACTTATAGTAGTGGGATATAATCCGCCGTAAACAATTTTAAACTTCAGCAGTATTGATCAATCAACATTTTATGAATTTAATTTTACGGTCACTGCTATGCAGTCAACTAAAGTAAAATTTTATCTTCCTATGGTTGTAAAATAAATCTAGGTTTACGATACAATGCTGCTGCTCTGATTTAAGACGCTTATATTTGCATTTTGAAGCCCACCAGCATTTTAATGTGTTATTCGGAAAATTGATGTTCGTTGAAAATTTCATGCAAATTTCATCTTGTTAATTCCACTCTTTTTATCAAATAAAGAAATTGGTTTAAGGATAGTGAAATTTTGTCGTTTTATATAAACTTCCGTATATTTATTATCTTAGACTTTTTAGTCAAATCTCAATTGCTTTCGAGTAATTTAAATTGAACTATTTTAAGAAAATATAAGAAACAATTAATGTCAAACGACAGCATTTAAAATTCCATTACGCCGCCTAATGTTCAAAGTAGTAGGATACTGTTATCCGTTGCTATCCGTTGCGAAAACCACTCGAAATACAAAGTTTCAATGAGTCGTTACGTAAACGACCTTGGCTCAAGAGAAGAAAAAACCCGAAATCCACTTAAAAAAGCTGAAGTGAGTCGTCCCAGAAGCGCTGCTTTTAAAAGCCACGGCCAGTTTGGCCGGGTCACCTTCACCGGAAAATTAAAATGAGATTCAGTGCCGGAGAGCAGCAGCAGTAGCAGCAGCACGCGCGTCGCTCGCTCGCTCGCTAGCGTAAGGGTATATTTAGCACAAAAAGCCTCTAATTTCCAACAAGGGTGTAAAAAGAGGGTCGGCCCGCTTGTTGAGTCTATAAAACAGCGCTTAGCTTTTTTAGCCTCGTCCGAGCCCTCTACCCTCAAGAGTCGGGGGCTTTAACCCCGTTAAGCTGTTTCCCGTCTTCTCTCTCTCTCTCTCTCTCTCTCTCTCTCTCTCTCTCTACGCCCGAGACCAAATTGAGTGAGACTGACCCTCCTCTTTAATCCGTCCTCTTTCTCCTCTCTCTCTTTTTTTTACTTTACTTTTTCAATATTGCCCAGCCCGTTGAGCTCTTAATATTCGACATTTTTAACCACGAGAGCTTGGGAGAAAGATTATGCGTGTGTGTTTGGCCGAGGGATTCCAGTTTGGGCACCCAGATTCTTTCATGTTTTAATGCGTGCTTGTGGCTCTCGTAATTACGAGATGATTGAGGCTACACGAGCGGCTCGGTGGCAATCTGTTTAACGAGCTTTGAATTTTTTGTCAATTTAGTTCTGATTCAATTTTCTTCATTAATGATCCTGTGCTTGTTTTTTTTTAATAAAGCGGTATTTTTTTATTATGTAACTTTTTAAAATTATTTCGTATTTATTTTACGCAGAAATAAAAGGTCTCCTATTGCTTTCATAAGAGTATCTCAAATTAATAATTGTTGCGCCAGTTATGATCATTTTCATCTCTGCATAATGCTTATTTGATTTGTTACACAAATTAAAAATATCCCCCTAACTTTCAAATTGAGAAGTACAATTTCATGATTTAAAACTCTGTTATACCAAACTTTGGCGTTTTTGCAGTAAGAAATAAAGCTCTCCTAAATTCACCATTTCCATTTCTGCTAATATATTTTCAATTTTTACTTGCAATCCCAAAGTTTCATTCAAATATCTTATTTTTGGACTAATTTTTCTTCATCATCAAGCTGGAGCCTTTTTGTAATAATGTTCTTCGTTTAATTTCATCAACAGAGATACTATTTTTCCCCAATAAATTTCGAATGAAATATCCATCGCGATTGGCCAGCAAACTAAAAAATCTCAAATTGGAGTTATTCTCTCGGATATTTTTTTCTCTCAACAGCCACGCATCGCACTAATGGTATAGCTGCCATTAGAAGCCCTCGCGTTGCAAACCGATACGCGCGAGCGTGCGCGCGCGGAGATGCGTTCCCTAATCACGCGGCGCCCACGCTCCTCTCGCTTAATCCTGGTGCATTAAAAGTTAACGCGCGCGCGTGTCCTGGCGGCATTAGATTTCTGAGTTGGCGCTAGCGAGCGCGAAGTTACGCTAACACCGGATCTGCGTTTCAACTGCGAAATTGCGTTAGGGAGCCGCTCGCGCTCGCGAGTTCGTTTCGAGCTTCTCTTACTCTCTCTCTCTCTCTCGCTTCTATCCCCCTTCACTCGGATTGGTTTTATGTTAGCCGAGAGCTTGCAGTGCCACGCGCGACGCCAGGTGACGTCGTCGTCGAAGGAGACGACGGATGCACGTTAGCCCACGCGGTGAATGATGGTTCGCCTTACTCTCAGAATGTTGCAACTGTTCAAATTTGATTTTGACGATGCTTGAGATGAAGTTTCTTCGGGAAAGTTCATGAAGATACGTGGGAAGTGAATTTAGTTTGTTTTTCAATGTGCTTTTTTTGAAATTTCCAAATTAAAGTTATCAAAAATTGAAGTTTTCTCGACAGACATTTTTCAAATTATCTTATTTGCTCAACAAAATTCCATTTTGAACGTTGTAACGTTAAATTATATGCGTCGGATGATGGAAAATAAAATATAATAAAAGAGTATTATTATCTTTACATTGTTAGCAAAGTTAGCCATAAATGGATCAGAAATCGTCCATCATTCTGCAGTAAAATACGATATATATTATAAATCGATACGATATATCTTTCGATTGATAAATGTCAGAGAGATATTTATTGATAATAATTCAATAACGCGTGCCTTTTTTAACATGTCCAATATTAGATTATAAAACTATTAAAATAGTGGACATGTTAAAAAAGGCACTCTGCATATAGTAGAAGCCTTGGATAATAAGATATTTCTCATATCTTCGTTTATAAAACTATGTCGATACCTAACAAACAAGCACAATTTTTCCATAAAAATTCATCTAATAATCACCTAAATTTCATCCCTCCGCAAAACTCCTCCATATCCCAAACACAATGCAAACGCACACGCGTATAGGTTAAAAGAAGCATCGTAGCTGGAGTCGTTAACTGTTAGTAGCTTCATATTATCCGCTGGGCGTTATCTAAGGCAGAGAGAGGGAGAGAAAGAGAGAGCGAGAGCTCGGCATTGTAACCGGATATCCGGAGAGTCAGCGAGGGTCACGTAAGAAACTACCCCTTGACATTAATCAAATACTACCTTTACCCGGGCATACAGCCAACGTCCTCCTCCTCCTCCTTCTCCTCTTCCATCGCTATACTACGTTGTATATGCGAGAGCAGCAACAGCAGCAGCTCCTTTTACTTTGGCATTCTTAATGCGCTATTAATGCTCGAGCTTCGCGCAGCCACACGCCGTATAGATCGCAACAATGCCACTATCTGCTAACGAGTAATTGCTATACACGCTGTGTATATATATGCGTGCACCACCTTGAGAGGTAGTAGCGTGCTTGGATTTTTACGGCTAGTCGAAATGACAAATGTGTGTACCGAGGGGAATTTGAGTTTGCAATAGATGCACGAATTGGCGAATCAAAATGAAGGTTTAAGCAGATTTCTTCGTAACGAGAATATATATATATATATTCTTCGAGTTACAGAGGATGCATCGTTTCTAACTCCACGTCAAACTAATAACCAAACTAATGATTATAGCAAAAGCCTAATTAACGTTTCCAAAGGAATAGCGTGAAGAAGCAGTATCAGCCCTTCTATGCATATAAACGCGCGCGAGCTTGCGCAGCCTCGAGAGAAGCCGCTTCTCGTGGAATAATAACAACAAGTTCACTTATAATTATTGATGCTGCAGCTACTACTATGAGAGAGAACTTTATATAAACCCAGGGCTTTCCTGCTTGAGCTATGCATATACGTAACAGCAGCAGCAGCAGCAGCAGCAGCAGTAGTAGTAGCAGCGTCGGTTTTCCCCGCGTCCGGCGCGGCAGGAGGAAATTGTTGGAGTTTTCAAAGTCTGACGTGCAGGATATTATGAAGCGGTAGGATGAGAGGGAGGAGGGGGGTAGAGGCAAACGCCACCGTATAGGTATATATACTACTAGCAGTAGTATAGTAAGACGAGGGGGGAGTTGGGGGGGCGAGGAGCAGCACGGGCGGGATTTCTCGCGAGTCTCGCAGCCTCTACTCTCTTTTTGCCTCAGCTATGTTGGTAATGAGTTTTCGGAGAGAGAGGGCGAGAGAGAGAGGGCAACCTACCAAGCACCATCTTTTCGCTTGTTTATGAGCTTGCGCTCTGCCTTGACTTGACTTGGTCGTACTGGCGAGGATTTGGTATGCAAGTATTTTGTATTTGTAATATTATAAGATTTTAGGCCGATGTTACTCGTACTCCAGATCTTAAAATAAAGGAAACTTGGAGTATAAATAACCAAAATGGTGAAAAATTAATGTAGATGTTTGTCGTACAAATAAATACTTTTAACTAATGTGAATTCACTGAAATACTATAAGCAACTAAATAGTTAACGTTATTTCAATCGATGAACTAGGTTAGGCGAAAAAAAATTCGTACTCCAGATCACTGTTGTTGACGTTGACATTTCGTTATTTTCAAATTTCAATTTCACTATATACTACACATACAAAAAATTCATAACCAGGGGGGACGGGGGGGGGGGATATAAGGCAAAAAAAAACAATGCATTTTTGTACTTTGTATTTAAATATATAACTTGATTCGAGAAAATTATTCTCATAGAACAATCATAACCAAATAATAAAAACAATTGATCTGGAGTAAAAGCAGACTTTGCGTTTGCAATATCGTAATATTTTATTTCAGCAACTTTAGACGAAGCCATTATCTCTAGAATTTTAGATTTATACAAATGTTAGACATTTTTTAGAAGACACAGCTCTACTTTTATAAACGAAAATCAATTTTATTGGTCGAGGGCAATTGCACGTAGCCGTCCATCTATTCGTAATCACTTCAACTACTATTTCGAGAACAAAAACAAAAAGAGTAATAACCTTAATTTTCTCTTTCAGGCTTTCACGACGTTCCAGCGGGAAAATTCAAAATTCCACCTCTGAAAAACTTTCATCGTACAGCAGCAGCAGTAGCAGCAGTAGCAGCAGCATCAGCAGCGGTAGCATCAATAAAGCTTGGCGCGCTCGCGTTATAAATAAGCCAAGTATTCATGAATTCACGACTAGCAGCAGAGGCGCGCGGCATCCCTTGTGAAAACTCGGGAGAGGCTGCACATTGCAAGCGCCACTCTTCTGTCGCTTTCATCCCCGAGCCGCCATTCGTCTAGCTCGCGCGCGCGCTTCGCTTTATATTCTATTTCGCGCGCTGAAAAGCTCCCCGTTGGATGAGCTATTTTTTTTATGGGGACGTACCTTTTGTGTGCTTTTTTTTACTGCTGCGTTGAGCTTCAGAGGTGTCAGTTGTGGTTGGGATATGAAGCACTGGAGTCTTTTGTCTTGAATTAAATGTTTTTCAGGGAGTTTCTTTTTCTTCACGCACAGATAATTAGAGAAAAAGAAGATATTAACACTGCAGTTCTTTGTTTAGTAAAGAAATAAATTTTTACATCACAACACGACTTTGCACTACGACTGACTTTTTGCGTCTGACGATTATTTTTCACACACAACGGAAAACTAAAAAACTCGTCACCTAGCAACAGAAAATAAATGAATGAAAAGAGAACATACTTATGTTCGAAGAAATACTTGCAGTCAAAACCGTCCGTGGGACGCCCTTTGCGACTCACCCTACGTTCGCTTTCGACTTCAAGAAAGAGAGTCGACGCTCCCGGCAATTTCAACCAGTTGTTGTGACTTGGCTTCATAGTACATAGTTAGAGCATTAGGTGCATTTCTTCGAGACGTTTGATAAATAGTAAAAATCGAAAACTACGTAACTGCTACTTTTCGCTTCGGTCTATCGGGAACAGATATTTTACACCATTAATCAATTCGGAAAGTCTTTATTTTCCGATCGAATATAGACACTTACATCGATTTCCGAAGTACCAAGAATAGCTTTACACGATCATCAAAGGAACGACAGTAAAAGAACAATCTAATTTTTTCTTACCTCGTTTGCGTTCAGTTGGTTCGTCTCTACTTTGACGTACTCGGAATTCATCTAGCAGCTCTCTCTCGCTCTCTCTCGGAGTGCGCTTATCTCTACAGGCTGGTACTAAACCTTTGTGACTGAGCAAGCCCTTTGAAACCAAGCACTTTATGGGAAGCTTGCGTTTGACTAGAGTTTGGAGCGAGTGTACGGCTCTTTTTCTTTTTTTTTCTCTGTCTCTCTCGTTTCGTCATAAAGCAGTCCCTTTAAGGGTTGCTGAGGAAGAAAATTCACTGGCCGTTCCTGCACTACTCGATATAGAATTTTCTTTGATGCTCGCGCGCGAGCGTACCACGTCCGCATACTCTAGATTTTCTCGATGGAATATATCTTCTGAAATTATATTTTGGTTATGAATTCAACGATGGTAGCGAATTCTTTGAGGTAAAATGCATTTCGTAAAAGAGCTTGCTATCTTTAACTAACAAATTCAGGGTATGTAGAAAATATAACCGAACATATCAAAAAAGTGTCGATATGTGATTTCGAGTCATTGCTGAATCCTATTTCGTGTTTTTCATTTATGCTAAAAGAAAGACAAGAATGATGTATTAAAATAGATGCTCCATCTATTATTGACACGGAAAAGCTGTTTTTTAGCTGTTAATTGTACATATTTTTTATTTCACGCAACTTTCTGATATTCCATACTTTTTGTTTCAGTTTCTTCATCTTTATTTCTGGTAACTACAGTTAACGATATAGTAAACACGAAAAAGAGCAATAGTTGACGAAGCACCCAATAACGAGGAAACACTCGGAGAAGGATGCATTTCTCAAAGACAGTACAGGCCAGAGAAGCACACGTTATTAGAGTCAGCAGCCATTGTAGAAACGAGGAGGCGGAGAACACATCGTTCAGCCGTCTCAGCTTCTACGTTTTCTACGCGTCAGCTTCCTGATGAATATCGAAGGCTGCTGCTAAGAGAGAAGTGAGGGAAGGTTAGAAGAGAGAGAGAGAGAGAGAGGTAGCTAAGGATAAGAGCGGCGTTTTGAATAATGACGCGAAGAAGCGGCTTCGTGATTGAATGGGGCCGTACCGCCTTACCTCCAGATTTCTCTCTCTCTCTCTCTCTCACTCTCTCAAGACTCAACTTGCCAAGCGAAAGCGCACGCGTCTAACGACTTCGATATAAATCAGCTGCTTCGCTCTTTGTCATTATCGTCTTTTGACGCTGACTAAGTGACACTGGGTGATGTACTTATATGTATATACTTGCAGTGGAAAGTTTAGTAGAAATAACAATGAAATATCAATTGAAATTTTTTTTTTTCATTTCAGAAACTTTTATAAATATTTTCTTTTTAATTTACCGACGGAATATTCGTATATATTCAAATTTCACATACACGAGTCAAAATTATTTTCGCCGCGTATTTTCATTTATTTTCCCTCATACCGTTAATCACGAAAGTCAAAGCGACAGGCAGCGGCGCAGCGCGCGGTCGGGTTGGCTATTATTCAAAAATGCAATATCATCATCGCACACACGGCGCAAAAGACAAAACTGCCGGCGCGCGGGGAATAAACAAGTGCACTCGAGCTAAACGAAATGTCGCCACACCGGATTTGCGGGCTGATGAAATTCTTGGTAGTGGTAGTAGGTGGTGAGCTGGCTTCGTCGTAAAGAGAGAGAGAGAGAGAGCTTTTTGAAGAGAGAGAGAGAGGGCTTTTATAATCCCCTTTCATCTGTTTAGAGCCTTTTTTCTCGAGGACCCCGCAGAAGAGCCCGAGAGCGCGAGAAGGATAGAAACTAGCGCGAGCGAGAGAGAGAGAGAGTTTCTCTACCCCTCGAGATCCTTTTAAATATTTAGACTCCCGAGCCACGGCGCTTCGAAATAGACGTCGAGATAGAGAGGCGGAGACTCTCTCTCTCTCTCTCATCCAAGTTGCCGCAACTTTCGGGCCGTATTAGCTTTTGTATATATATTACCTCATTTGCCCGGAGAAAAGCGGTATATGTATATACCTATAGCACCTCTATATCAACGTTTTCTCTCTCTGTGTGAACATATATTTCACTTGCACACACGCGAGAAGGACAAAAAGCAAGCTATTTTTCAGACCTATGCGCTCATATCCGGCCTGCTGCACTCTCTTTCGCGAGAAAGAGAGAGAGAGAGAGAGGGAGAACGCGTAAATAAAACGGTAATTGCTGTCGTCCTTGCCACGCTGCACTTGTGCTTCAGGATGCATGGCTGTACTTTGTCTTGGTTGCGTGTGTGCAACTCACTTTTCTCTATCTCTTCTCCACTCCCCCCTCTGCTCTCTTTACGTAGAAATGTGGCTTTAATTAACTTTCAAAAGGGATTTCAAAGTGGAAATTAGAAACGTCGGTGGTAGGGTGCGTTGAATGTAGAAATATAACAAAGAATATTTTCAGTTTGATTTGTATTTTGGAAAGTTTTTTCATTTGTGTAGGTAACTCGAATGGCTGAAAAATTATGTGCTTTTTGCTTTACTTTGCCTTTCCTTAGCGTAGAAGATTTGTTCCGAAAAGGCAAATATTTTGTGTTATCAATGTTTTTTATTGATGATTCACCATCAGCCTTAACGATATGTGTTCGTGGCAAAATTTTAGATTTATGCGGTTTTCGAAAGATACAACTCTTTTTTTACGAACAAAACTTAATTTTATTATTCGAGAGCAATGCACGTTGCCCACCATCTACGAGCCATGGTCTCAGATATATTTAAAAAAAAATTTAATAACCTAAATATTCTTTTACAGGCTTTCACAACACTGAAGTGGAATTGAATTTTTTTTGTCCAAGAAATAATTTTTCAGACGTTCAAACTACCTGTATAACAATCTAATACCTGTATAATAATATACAAGTAGTTTGAACGTCTGAAAAATTATTTGTTGAACATAAGTCACAAAATGGACTTTCAATTACCTGCTCGGTAGTATAACTCCCATCGAATGCGCCCATTAAAAAGATATTCTAAACTAGAGCATGAATCGTCTTTGGCACATGAAATACTGGAACCAATGGTATCGCGCGCATTGGGATTTATAAAAGCGGAACGTCTGAGAGTGAGAGAGAGAGAGAGAGAGACTGTAAGCACCTGGGGAATCGTCGCGATTTAGGAGTGGCTGCTCGTATTCCGCGCGTCGTCCTGAACGACGATGTATATAATACGGCCGTAAAAGCCGCCGAGGGATTGTATTTTATCGGAAACGTTAACAGCTTCGTAAATCAGTCGCGCAACGCCATTCGGGCTTTAACGTGAGCGCGCGTCTCTCTCTCGCATATATATAGTCTCGCTCTTCTCTCGGCTATCGAGAGTTATCCGCAGAGCGCATCTTAAGACAAGTCGTTTACAGATATCCTCCGGCTGTGTCTCAGCTATCCGCGGAATTACTTCGCCGCGGCAAAGCCAAGTGCACAAGCGCGCGTTCAATTGCCTCGAAGAGACAAAAAAAAATTTGTTGAGCTTTCGTGGAGATAAAGGATGAATACGAATTTCGTTGAGCTGGATTTTGGATCTTCTGATGGACATTATTCAACTGTCATTTTGTTTGAATTTCATAAACGATTATCATTGTACGAACTTTCGTTGTTAGTAAGATCGTGTGAACGAAGATTTCGTAAAAAATAAAATTTCTATCTTTATGATTGATTATCTTTATATAGATGGCAGAGCTCGATTACTTACCGTATACAATTTTAAATTGTATCAATTATATTCATCGACGTAGAATTGTTGATTTCATTAATTCAATAGTAGAGTAATCGAATATGAAAACAGAGAAGATTTTTTAGCATATCGATTCACTAGAAAATCCGATATTCGAAGTATTCCTGTGAAATAATAGTATTCTCAGATTGTTGAACCAAAGCTTCCAGAGAGAACTCAGTCGGTGGCTATGAAATATGGAAAAGACATTTTTAACTTTATCGGAATGATCAATTTCATAAACCTTTCATTTAATTTTCCATTCTCTCACCTAGAGTATCTCAATTAATCGAATGAATTTCTGATTTTTAATTAGTTCAAGACGATAATCAATTTTCCATAACGATATTATTATTTTTTTACTTGAAATAAACCAAAGGCGAACGAGCCGTAAATAAAACTGGATTTTCTGTTATTTCCCTTACATTGATTCCTTCAGCTTTAAAAATCAAAGATCATCAATCACGTTAGCCTAAAACATGAGCAATTACGCTACCGTCAAGTATCGCACGATATCCCCTCGTCGTCTCAAAGGAGTCACGAAGACAAAACCCTTCTTATCCCCCAACAACGCACTTGTTTTTTACAATCAGCCAAATGGCACGAAAGGTCTGACATAACGGGGGGAGTGGGGAGGATAGAATTAGGCAAACAAATGAACTCGAGCTCTCTGCGCTCCGTCGTCGTCGTAGTCGTCGTAGGCAAGAGAGTGAGTGAGAGAGAGAGAGAGAGAGAGAGAGAGAGAGAGAGAGAGAGCGAGAGAGATGAAGGAGAATATAATCTAGCCTGTTTGAACTGGCGGCGGCAAGTTAGAACAAACTCCGTGTGTATTCTAGAAACGTCGTATATTCTCCCGCCCCTCTTATAACGTTGTGTCATCAGTCCGCGTATTTCAAAGTTGACGCAGCCAAAGTTTCGCCCCGGCGCATTATAATCACTGAACGAGGCTGCTGCTACCGCCGCTGCTGCTGCTTTAATTGTTTCAGGACGAAACTTGAGGGAGCGAGTGAGAGAGAGGAGAGTGAGGAGAGAGAGAGAGAGAGGCTGGACGCGCGCGAGCGGAGCTACCGCTTCGATAAGGAGATTAATATTGGAAGTTGCCCAGGAAAAAGGAGGGAGTGGAGTTGCTGCTGCCGCTGCTGCTGCTGCTGCTGCTGTTGCCGCGACGATGCTTTGTCCTCGATGTGCATCATGGAAGGGAACTTGAGACAACTGCTTTTCAACAGATTGAAGTTTTAATACTCTTTTTTATTATTATTCATGAATATATCAATCTTATATTATTTAGAAAAGTTTTAATAAAATACACAAATGCTCTCAAACATTTAGTATTGTTGTGTCGACTCTAATTCTAGTTTTATCAATATTACAAAAACTCATGCTTCGCATATTTGAGTTAACTTTCGGAGTGATATTTTCTGTTCAAATTTATTGTATCCATCGTCTCATTAATAAAAAAAACAATGACATGAAAAAAATATTTAAGAATCAATAAAACCAATGTTTCGTCATATATTGACCTACTCTACTCGGCCAATTAAACATTGAAAATACTACAAGAGAACAAGCAACTGCAATTCCATTTCAAACTGTATACCCTATTTCCATCCGTCAAGCGAATGTAAACTTAATCCGACGATAAAGAAAGGTCGTTGGAAAAATAAAAGCAAACTACCGCGCCAGGATCTCAACCGCCGAATCGTCGTCGCAGCTCAATTTGCCATTAGCCGTTTGGCGAATAAGCCTCGCGGCACTTACATCCTCAATGGAGCTTTTCAGTATTCCGAAAGCTCGCTTGCTTGCTTGCTTGCTTGCTAGTGCGATTTTTCCGTAGCAGCCCCACCTCCCTGCCGGCATCGCAGAAGCAGCGAGCCCGGAAAGGAGGACGGCTTATGAATATTCATTTCTCGGCGCTTTCTTACAGGCTCCGGCAAGCACACCAGTATAGTAGGGGTGGTATAGCTGCTGCTGCTGCCGTTGCTGCTCTCTGGCCCTGGATCAATGCGCGCCCTGCCACGCCCCCACGCGCGTCTTACATCCTACCCCACCCAACCCCTTATATTCCATGCCACCCACCACCGGCTTTCTCTCTCCTTAGTCTCCCGCAGGGTGGTATAGAGTTTGTGTGTGTGTGTGTGTGTGTGTGGGTACGTGTGTGCCTGCGCCGTTGCTGCCACTGCTTCTATTGCTGCGTCCAGTTTATATGAGGCTCTCTCTGCCAAACTAGCGATGAGAGCAAAACTTTGATGGACTTTTGGAGAAGAAAAAAAAAATTTTTTTTTTTTAGATTTTATTGCGAAAAAATTGAAAAAAAATTTAGTGTTTTGTATTTTTTAATTTTTTTTTTCTTGGAATTTTTAATTCTATAATATGTTATAGATTACTTTTAAGAGAATTATGGAAAAATAAGCAGATTATCAATTCGCGAAGTAAAATATTAATTTTTGTTATAAATAATATAGGCATTGGATATCGAAGCTATTTTTTTACTGAGAAAATATTTTATCTCAAATACGTATCTAATACCCATAGTTGAAATATGCGTTTCTTAGTATTAATTTCGATCTTAAACTTTTTCACGCGAGATAATAAAATACGTAAGATTCTTCTTGTAATTCTATTAATTCAAATAAACTGACTACTATTTATTATTATAAAGGTTTAATGCATATAAATCTTAAAACATCTGACGGTTGCATTTTTTATTCTCCTAAAGATAATACATTAAGTTTGGAATAAGTATATTTTCAATAAACAATGTTTGATCTTCAATCTAGTACACTTTCGACCCACTAGATGAATATATTGATAACAGCTATTTCATATAAGTAAAAATATGAGTCAAAGCACTTATATTTTTTGAACTTGCCAATATTTACTGTTTTTTTTTGTTTTCGTGTGACTAAATTTTTTACTTTATAATACTTAAATTGACCCTTACAATATAAATTTTAAAATTTTCATTCACGAGGCAAGTATAATTCAAGCTAAACCATCTTTGGCGGTATATTCAAGATTAAAAAAAATCAAGGAAGCTCACACAAGGCATATAACTATAAGCTGGAGAATAAAGCCAAAGTGGCGTCTCTCGGCAAAGAGAAAGCTCCGCCTCGGGCGGCTGCGCGCGCTCTTCTTTGGCTCTCACCAAGTCGAGTCTTAAGAAACGAGAGAGCGAGCGTCGAGAGAGAGAGAGAGAGAGAGAGAGAGAGAGAACGATGCTTTGAGGGTGAGGGCCTCATTACGTAGGCTCTGCACGAAAGTACCTACGAGGAAGGCTGTTTTTGGAGGAGGAGCCCGCTTGTAGCTCTTCCACGGAAACTAAGCTGCTTTTAATGAAAATGCACCGCAGCTTTGTTGAACAACTAAACAACGCCGAAGTAGTATGTTTTTCATTTACTTTCCCAACGTTCAACCGCAATATTCGCGAAGTTTATAAAAGTTAAATTACTAAACCTTTGAAAAACCAAAATTATGTTTATCCTCCTCCCTGCTTAATAAATTTCCATATCTAAATATTCACCCTCTCTCTCCCGCATCGGTCTATATTCGCGGAAATTTGCACAATACAAAGCGTAAACTACTCTGAATGCAGCAGCTCCACGCTGCTCAAAGAAACCTTTAACAGTCAAACAAACTGCATAATAAACTGGCATCCTCCTGCCGGCACCACTCGAACTTTCCTGTCTCTGCACGGCGAATAACTCAATGCTGAAGTAAGAGACAGAGAGAGAGAGAGAGAGCATCGATTGTGCTGGCGTCTGGCAAACTTGGAGCAAAGAGTCTTCCTTCGTCCTATGGCAGCCACCATTCCTCATCTCTGTCTCTCTCTCTCTCTCTCTCTCTCGCTCGCGAGAAGTTTAACTCCTTCGACGTCGTTTGCTTCGCTATCTCTTGGTTGGTGCTATGGCAATGAGGAGGCAAGAGCAGGAGGATGAGCACCTGCCCGAGGCTGTTCTTTCCTGCAAACCCTGGCTAATTACGACGAGTGTTGCAGAGAGAGATCGGCGAGTCGATAACGGCGTGTCTCCGTGTCTCGGCTTGTCTCGAAAGCTTTGTTTCGTACTGAGTATTGCGAAGAAATGACGTTTTGCTTTCAGAGTTTCAAATACATAAACGTAAAAATTTTATTTATTTATTGATTAGTCATTTTTATATTTTTTTAGATTCATAGCTTAATCTCTTCTAAAAAAAATTAAAATATATGGAACATATCAAATACGGTCATTAATAATTACGAAATAAATTTCTTTTTATTTTTTTCACAAAAAAAAAATTCTTGGATAAAGATCGCAAATGTTTTTGCATTAAAAAGATAAGCATCCTATCAAATTCCAAATATGCTCGAAAGAATAAAGGCAGTGCGCTCTACTCAAGCGTTATCTGGGTTGGAAAAAGAGGGGAAAAAGCAAAGCGAAAAAGAGAGACGGTAGACGAAAAAAAAACTACGCGGCGTACACGAAATCAGAGAGAGCTCGAGGCAGTGAGAGTGAGAGAGAGAGAGAGAGAGAGAGAGGTAGGTAGTGACCACAAGTGCGGCTCATTAGCGCTAAAAAGAGTCCTCTTAAAAGTCCACCCGCACAATAGGCCGCCGCAACGCGACGAGCTTGCTTTCTCTCTCTCTCTCTCTCTCTCTCT
Source organism: Galeopsomyia nigrocyanea (assembly GCA_035047105.1). NCBI lineage: Eukaryota > Metazoa > Arthropoda > Insecta > Hymenoptera > Eulophidae > Galeopsomyia > Galeopsomyia nigrocyanea. Next base: position 16,164,817 of record JAWWMK010000040.1, read on the forward strand.
CTCTCTCTCTCGTCTGTGATCGTTACGCTGATGGCCGATGCCGTTGGTCGGCTGTTGAGGTTCTAAATGCTTGCCTGCTATTATCCTGCTTCTTTGGGGAAAAATAGGAGAAAGTTACGCAGCTGGTTTATCTGAAAAGAAATTTGTTATTCTTAATACGGAAATTCTTATTTTAGTTCATGATTTTTTTTTTGCAAAATATGTAGATGGCTTTGTGTTTATTTTACGTAATTTAGTACTGAACTATCACTGTTGCATCTACATTCGAGAAAAATAGATTTTGAACCTTGTAAGTGTCATATGTGAATTTCAATTCATCTCAATTTTTTCCATCTCTTTGGAAAGTGAAATTTAATAAAATACTCTTCGATACATTTAAATAACAAATCCACACAGAGCATTCACATAAAACACAGCAGTGCATTAGAAATAAAGTAAAATAGTGAATTCTATTGAATAATAAAATCATTTCTCTGTAAACCCTATCACATCCATCCGCCTCATTCGAAATCCCTCGGCTATTAAGCAAAATCCCATCGTCATAGCCAAACTCGACCCTTCGACAGTGTAAAATCAAGTTCTCTATACTACTCGGGGTCCGAACAACAAGTTCTAAAGATAGGCAATCGCGCACGTGTGGGGAACAAGATGTTACCCTCGGCGGCGGCGTGGAGCGGGCCTGCGAATCGAAAAGGAAAGAAGCGAAACCGGTATCCCTCGGAAACTGCTCTCGAACGCGCGCGAGCGCGCAACTTAGATGACCACCCGTTAGAGCGAAGCGAAAGTGGACGTTACGGTAATCGAGCCAGCCCGCGAGCACGCGACGCCCGGCCATTAGCCGCAAATGGCCGTACTTAGGCTTGCACTCGCACAGCGCGATTTTGACCCTGCGCAGCTAGACTATCCTACCTACTATACGCATCTCTCTCGCTCTCTCGACTTGCTCAACTTTTGTCATGTTATCAACTATAATTTCAAGTGTTGGAAAGTTCTCGGCATTTAAATATTAGATGATGAACTGGCGTATTTTTATCTTGATGTTGCGTGAAAGAATCTCAACTACTTTTTCAAATAAAAATGTTATGACGTAAAAAAATAAACTAGCAACGACAAATGGATTTATAAAAAAAAACTCAAAAATATTAATTCGAAAAGTTTGAGTAACGAGCTTAATATTAATTGGTGTTGTTGAGCTTTTTATCTTATTAGTCATGCTTTGTCCACACAACTTTTACAATTCAGCTTGATCTTGGAAAAAATTCTAACGTCATGATCAAACAACGAAACTCAACAATATTCGTCTGGCAGTTCAAGTTAATATACAATCTTTATTTTTAGATAAAATATTATATATCAAATTTTGAAGTTTTAAATACTGTACGAATTATTGTTGAATAGTATTTTACTTACAATTTATGATTTAAAAAAAAAGTTTTCAAGAAATAGCGACTTATATCGTTCATTTTTAATAGCATTTTCTTTCGAATCTGCCTGATCTTTTAAATTGCAATCTATATAGTCTAAGCAGCGTATGACAAATATTCTCCTAGCTTTCAACGATGTAATCAAAACTCATCAAATTTAAAAGTTAAAAAAAAAACTCATGATATAAAAATACTACTGAATCGATTTTCAAATATCCACCAGAAACTCGTTGTTCAAACGTATACACGTTCACAAATTTTCCCAAGTTATTATATTGCAGCGGTAAAAAAAAAATTATAGTAAAAAATAAAATACCATAACCAACATGCCCATCAAAATATCCAATGTTACACCCCACCCACCAGTGAAACACCAAAAATTCACTCATCAATCCTAGTTCATCTGGCGTTCGCGGGATACGGTGGAGGAGGAAAGCTTCGAGCCACGTGATATTTCTCCAGGGGGGCTATCGTCAGCCCGTCATCGTCCGCGTACCTATATTGCGTGCGTATACATATCGATCTGCGTACTGGTCCTTCTCCATTCAGAGTGAGAGAGAGAGAGAGAGAGAGAGAGAGAGAGAGAGAGAGCGGTATAGCCCTCGAGACACTGACCGGACGCGCGAGCGCGAGATGAGCGCCGCGCTTGACCGATTGACCGACTTCCGATCGATCACTCTCTCTCACTCTCTCGCGGCCGCGAGCGAGAGTTATACCAGAGGCTATATACTCTCCATCCCTCTGATGGCATTTGATTTAGGCGTGCTTCTGTTATTAACTCTGTAAGTGTTTGTAGATGGCCGATGCAGCGTTGGCTGAGAATCTTTGAAGAGAATTTTCGTTGGTGGTTTTATTTAACTGGGAATGTGTGATTGTGTTTTTGTAATTTTTCATGTTAATTAAATTTCATTTTATGATGGATGATTAAGCTGCGATAGACCGAAATTATTTTTCTCCACGTTTAATTTAACACGGCTACTATCAAAATCAAGCAGAATGAAACGGCAAATGTGAAAATCAGAATTAAAATTAACAAAAAAAAATTTTACCATATTTTGATTGAGATCGCAATAATTTTATAACACTATTTGAAGATAAATAATGACAGGGGGATTTTAGTTAAGGTTAATGATTTTGTGAATACATTAATAACTACACGAGCAGTTCTTCCGAATGGGTTGTATAAACCAAGCCAAAAATAATCTATGCCATTTCCCGTGGAGTTTTAATATAATTCATGTGTGTTTAAATTTAAAGTGCTGTTTTTTTAAAATAAGATCAAAAAAAGGTTCTAAATTTTCTTGTGAATATCAAAATCACATCAGTTAACTACAAAATAATGAAATAATTCAGTAGTAAATGAGAAAATTTCAAACTCTTTGCAGCACGAGAATCCAACTCTAAGTAGTAAAGTGTCGATTTGGTCAGACAAACTAAAATTAAAAAAAAGTTATTCGCACAGATAAGTAAGAAACGATAAACATATAATATTGATATCAGAAGGCTACGGACATATTTTCTGAATTCTACTGGCTTCAACAGAGCTAACAGTTTAAATTTCAAACCGACAGAGGCAGCACCATTCACACTCGATCGGAACCCCAGTTCAGACCTAAACCCTCCCTAGCCCAACTCAAGCATCAAACGAAGCGAAAGGGTGGCGTCGAAAACAAAGGTAACTAGTTACCCCATGAGCTCCTTCGGCTCTCAGGGTAAGTTCTTTTCTTTGCTGAGCTAAGATAATTCAAGCCTCTAACTGTATTGATACAGTAGACATCTTATTTCACAACGTCGAACCAACAAAAAAAAAGCCGTCCAATCTCGATATTTTTATCATCCTTCTCGCGACGAAATTCCAACGAATGCCCATCCAAACTCGAAAGCGTAAAGCATAAGGGAATACCGCGCGTATGTATATAAGCTATAAAGGGTCAGCAGCATCAGAGAGACAAAAGGCGTCGGCAGCATAACTAATAACCGCGGAGGAGTCTCTAGCCCGGGAGGTCTGCGCTCTCGGGTTCTCCAATATAAACCCTCTTGAGAAAGCTCCCTCTCTCTCTCACTCACTCTCACTCGCTCTCTGTACTCTTTCCCCGCGGCCGTCGAGGAGGAAAAGCCTCGCCCTTAGCTCGCTGCTTGCCTTGCTTCTACTCGCGTAATTAATATTTATCCCACCCCCGTGTTTGCCAGTTTGCGCGCGCATCCACGCCCCGAGAGTGGGGTTAGCGAGTCGACCAATCGTTGCGCGCCGACTTCAGTTCGCGCAACCCCCGGAAAAATCAAAAGTGCATAAAACGCCCCGCCCGCCAACTGCTACTGCCGCCTGGGCCATTGGCCCCTACTACCACGACTCGCAGCAGCAGCAGCAGCACACAGCCAAAGGCTTTTCTTTCACTACCCCCCTTTTGCCCGCAACGAGCGAGTAGCTTATATACTACTAAGGCTCGCCCGCAAGGAAATCGATCGACGAACGAGAAGAACGAGCTCTCGGTTTTATGCGCCGCTCTCGCGAGCTTCCAGATCCGTTTTCGTATACGCTCGGTTCTAAGATGGAGGAGCGATGAAGGATTCTGTGTGGGCGATATACGAAAAAAGCTTTCGTGTGCTTGCGCTTGAGATTCGACTGTTCGTTATATATTTTGAAAGACACTAGTGTTGTAACGTTGAGAATCATTTGTTGCGAATGATAAAAAAACTACACATTATCTTTAAGGAGGGTTTGTTTGAGGCACTGGGAGTTTCCAGATAAATATAACCTAGTAGTATAAGTAAATGAACAATCATCCAACTCCGCTACTATTTTGAACATTTGCTGCATTTTTATGCAACGTTGTCTATTTTAAGTTTGAAGCCACTTATTAATAAACTTTTCACTTATTAAATAAAACCGGAACTTTTTTTCATAGACGTAGACAAATTAATTATTATTTTCTAAACCACAACGCAAAATTCATCAAAAATTTCACATCTTATAATTACAGAACAGAATTTAGCTAAGCAATATTACTCGTTGAGAATTCTCAGGATGCATGCATGCAAGCATTTACAACTACGCAACGCGACGTTTGCAAAGAAGAGTCGTTAGAGAAGCTGCGTTCAAAAATGTGATGCAAACGATGCTCTACCGTGCGAAAAGTGTAAAAGCTCTCTCTCGGACTCGATTATCACGGCTTGTTTGAGACGTGGCGACTTGTATAACGCGGACCTCAAAACCATTTCGCATTCCGCTCTTGGATTTTCAACGCGTGAATCCGGCGGCCCTGTATAATTGCTAGTTCACGCTTGAGAGTATTTTCACCTAGTGCGACGTGTAAAAACGGGTATGTAAAAATAGAAGTATCGAAAAAATTTTCAATATATAATCGACGGAATAAATTGTACTGCTTGGAATTTTGATATCTATATGGAAAAAATTCAATATTATCGATAGAATAGAAATGAGAACGCGATGAAGCTTCTTTCTGTTTGCATTGATATCTATTTTGAATATAAATAGGACACGTTAATCAATTAGTAACTATGTAGTTTTGGGTAACTCTGTACGCTAAATATTGTTTCAGCTCTATATAGTAATTTATTTGAATAATTATCTTGGGCAAATATTTGTAAAGAATAAATAATGTACTGTAATTTAATTATTTCAAGTAAACTGTGTATAAAGTCAAGCCTTTTGCAGTTCGATACGATCTTGAAAATCATTGTAGACATGTCAGCCGAACGTTACTGATTATATTGCAGAAATGTTATTACTCAGATGAACTTAATGAAAAAATTGAAGTATTCGTTAGTAATGTTAAGAAAAAACGCATTCATTTTTCTCAACTGTTATTACAAATACAATTGTTTTAATTCCAACTTTCGACGACAGGTGAAATTCAGTAATGACTACACGAAACGAAAATTATTATGTGGAGATTTTAAATATAATTCGATAACAAAATAAATTCATATATATAATATATTTATACAGTATATGTCTAATTTTCATGTAATTTATGTAATACAATATATATCATCTTTCATATACATCTAGTAGCAGCGATTTTAGAATTGATTACGTAAGCATATTCAAAAATTAATATGTATTTTTAGTAAAGACAAGTATAGTTGTGTAATTTACGATCAAACGAGTATTTGAAAAAACGGATAACCTCGTTAACTTATCGATAATTTTACACACAAAAAAACTTATATCTCAAACAATAAATAAAAATCACTCCCAAAAGCAAAATTCTGAACTCAAACGTCTCGCATTCAAGATCGTTTGACGTTGAGATGGCAATCTACATGAAATTCTCATCAAATGTTCCACACCACTCCCGAGCGAACTCGCACGTCCTCGACTAAGTTGAGTTGAGTTGAGAGAGAGAGAGAGAGAGAGAGAGAGAAAAAAAGTCTCACCTCGAAATCAAAGGCTCAAGGATCACCGGGAGTGAGACACGCAAAGTTACTCTCTCTCTCTCCTAGCTAGCGAGTGAGCGAGTTCGCTGAGAAGCGAGGTAGAGCAGCAGCTTTCCGGGCGCATTAACGTCAATTCCCATCCGCGAGCTGCGCTCACCGGCTGGAGAAGGAGGTAACTTGGCTGGCGGCGCAAGTTTCGCGCTCGTGTCTTGGAGGAAGGCTGTACTCCGCATTATTAATGTTACGAGACACGTGAATACGCGACGGCCTCGTCGTCGTCGTCAACGAGAGCGAGAGAGATAGTCTCCGCTAATTGTCTGGGAGACGCCGCCTCCTGAGATGCTCTTAAAACGGCACGAACAAAGCTCGTTCGCTGAGGCCAAATGCGATTAGACGCCCAACTCTCTCTCGCTCTCTCTTCTCTCCAAATTTCCCCGGGAATGACGACTATACGACGACGACGACGACGCCCTATTGTTGCTTTATGCAAAGTCAGACCGAGAGCGGCTGCTGTGCGACTGCAAAACCGAAGATTAGCTCGGCGAACTATGGGATATGCCGAGTATGTGGAATTCACCGACACTATACTCTCATGTGTGTGCGTACGTGCGTGTGTGTGTCTTTGTAGATGAAAAGTGAGGGAGTGAAAGGCTTTTGGGATTGGACCGCGAAGGGTTGCCAAGCGCACTTCTTGAGGGTTCGCTGCTGTCTTTTCGAGGGTGGATAAGATACGAGGCGTCTGCTCTCGTTTTCCATCCGCGAGGGTTTCCAAATTAACTCTCCCAAATTTGCTCAACAAAAACATTGCCCGGCTTGATGAATTTCCCTCTCCGTTAGTTTTCTTCACGTTGGAAAATATCGCTCGTATTTTATCGCGTGGAAATACAGGTCATGTGTGTTTCTTATGTACAAATATTTAGATGTACTTGGAGGGTTATTCGTAAAATAGATTTGTCGGAAAATCATTGAAAGATTGATGAATGGAAAGATTAATTATTTTATTTTACAAAACATTTACCGGGTAGTAAGATTAGAGAACGTGCAATAAAATATCTCCCATTCTGCGTGAAATTTAATAGTAATTGGATTCAGTAAAGTTCTTAATATTTCTTAAGCGTGATTAACTTTCTGCATAGTGCAAAAATATTACACAAAAGCCACCTGGCTACCCAGCCTGGAGTCAGTAGAATATTGTTTGAAGTTTAATATAATTAGAAAAAATTGTAATACCAATCTTTAAATATAGTGAGCTGCATCCAGAAAGCACAAAATCATTCTTACACTTTTCAACTATAAACTTTCCCACATTCATCCATCCATCCACAAATGAACTTCGCACTATACGCCTGACACGATACATTTAATACTTCAACCCATCACAGCAACTTTGTCCAGCAGCAGCAGTCGTAGCGAACAAAACCTTCCACACAGCCATTCGAAAAATGAAAGCCTCGCGAGTGAACAAAATGAAATCAAGTCCACACACGTTCGCGCGCCATTCGACATAATGCAAAACTTTGTCCTGTCAGACGGACTATAATACAGCGGCACAGTAGAAAGGCTTTTCTCTCGGATGTTATTCGCGCGCGCGAGAGAACCAATCGTCGCGGAGGCGAAAAGGAAATCAAGCTTCGCGAATTAACAATAAAAGGCGAGTGAGAGAGAGAATGAGACGCGGGACCAGTTACGTGGGACTGCGATCCCGATAGACTTGTTTGTTCACCGCCCCTCGATTTCCTTCTTCTGCTGCTCCTGCTGATGTGGGGTTTGTGACCGGCTATGTATCGGACAAACTTTTTCAATTGAAATTTATTTTTCTATTTCCCTTTTTTTTGATCGGATGTCAGATTCCTTTTTATGCTCGATCAAAAGTTTGATTGCTTTTGGTTGGATAGAAAAATGATTGATGTAACATTCGGGGTTCGTTGTCACCTCCCACGCGCAATAGCGTAATCACCAAAACTAAAAGGTTATCATTTCTATAGTAATTCATAAAAATCAATTTTTTTAAAACTAAAAAAAAAATTTTTTTTATTTTTCAATGCGTATAATCAATAAATCTTAGGAAAAAAAATCAAGTTCGTCTGCGAGTGTACCACGCCAAGTGGCGTTAACTCCTCACCACTAACAGCAGCCCTCACGAGGGACGAGCAACGACGAGGAGCGAGTCGCTTGACCAGCGGTCAGCAGCGCGGTGGGAATGGGCCACAGCCGCGCGCGCGAACGCGATCATCAAAATCGAGTTCCTTCGTCAGCCAGGTGCCGGCGTTGCCGCCGTAGACAGCAAATATACGTATATACTCGTTTACGTGGAACTTGATTCCTTTCTGATTTCTTTCGCACGGTGGCATGATTTTTGTTACGCGCCAACTTGTATTTCCTTTTTATATCGAGTACTTGTTGTTGGCCGCTAGGTGAATTTGTACGTGGGAACGTTGTCACCTTATAGCGATATGAGAATCTGTATAATTTATAGTGCATTAATATACGACGAGCTGGATAAAATGAAAATTGTTGAAAAAAAATCTTTAAAGATCCATCGTACCAAAAAAAAAACTACGCTCACTAGCAATTGCTAAAATTAAACGTTCCAATGTTAAATTTACATGTCATAATGAACTTTTTCCACCGGGATAAAGTTTATAATGCGAGATTAGTTATTATGTATATCAAATACACGACCACGTTATTCTGTTACAGCATGTAATTTTGTGGCAAACATTTTCACTAAAATATCATTAATTTGCGTTATTTAACGATTTCCAACCAAAGCGAAACGATACAAGCCATTTTTATCAAGCATCCTAATCTACGTCTCTTCATTACCGCACCCACCTCCCAAAATTGACATTATCGTCAAACCCAAAAAAAAAAAAAAAAACAAGCAAGTTCACCCTCATCAATACATACAAGCTATCATAAATATCCCTCCCCCTCAGTTTGCACATCCATTGTCTTTTGCCAAAGCAAGCGCGTCAGCGAAAGAGAGACAGACAGTGAGACAGGAATATCGTTCGAAAACTCGACTCGTTGTCGGAGGAAAGTCTGCAGTTTCTCTCTCTCTCTCTCTCTCTCTCTCATTCTCTCCACCCCCGCGAGAGGCAAGCTAATAATGCGAATCTTATATGCAGCCGCGCGAAGACGCCATTTTGAATAATGCCGACCAATGGGGGCGCGGCGCGCGTCTTGAGGGGGTGCGCTGCCCTTATATTACGCGAAAGCGCCTTCCGCTTGCCGCCTGCGCCCACCCACTCGCTCGCTCGCTCCTGCTCTCTCGCTATACTCGTTTTCTCCGCCGCAACGCCGCCGTCTTCTTCACCGCGAGAGGGGAGTCGCTATATATGCATGTATACCATCTCCCTCCGGCTAGCGAGTCTTCTTGGGCTTATATGAGGAAACTTTGGTTATTGCCGTTTTTCGTCGGGAAAATTGATATTTTGAATTTAAAAAAAAAACACGCATGTTTTTCTTTTTTTTGCTGGAGAGAATTGCAATCGTTAATGATTTACTTTGGTTTAGTGAAAGTCAATTGCTGAATGTTTTTTTTTTTTTTGAGAATAATTTTCTTTATTTTTAAATACGGAAAAAAAATACATTATTTCCAAAGAAATTGTATTACAGTTTTTCTGCATTATATCATATGCATTTTTTTCGTTCGTTCGGCGTTATAAACGTTATTAAAAAAACTTTCATTACTTTCTCAATATGTTTAAGATATTGAAAGTAATATTGTTATAATACATCGATAATTCTAGATTTCAGTGATTTCATGATGGTTTCCTTCCACAATATTTTCATTGAAATGGTCGCGGATTAATTGTTGTACATTCTAAACCAAATCAAGTATGCAAAGAATAGTTTCAACTTGCGACGCTAGCTGAAATTTAGTGGTTTCGATACAATACTTTACACTGAAAAGTATCGCGAAAGAAATATAATTGCAATGAGCATAATAATCACTCAATATTGCTACAAGAATTCATTATAAAATTTTTATTATTGTATCATTAACAAATAATTTCTCCAACATCCGAGCGCAACCTACAATTTATCCACCTTCGCGTAACATTCCCTTCATCTCCTCGTCGCTCATAGCCTTTTGCCAGCCTCTTTCTCCAGCCGTCTAGAAGAGACAGATACGTCCCGAAACATTTTCCATTAGCGCGGCCAGATACGTTGGCATCCGGTGTGCGCGTCTCTCGAGCTCGCTTTTCGCATATCGTACGTTAGGCATTACCAAATGGGCCGCGGTTGGGGAGGGCCAATGATATCTGAAAACGGAAGCTCGACGACGTCTGTCGACTTTTGTGAACGCGCGAAGTGAGAGAGAGACCGATCGGATGTTTTCCGAAGGCCGCGTAACGCTGGTTGAAAATGGCGGGGAAATATACTTTCTTTTACACGCTATAGTGTCTACAACTATACACATTGTTGGCAGTTCCACATGCTGGTGGCTTTTGACGCGCTCTTTGTTAGAACGCGGGTTTTCGGTTTTATAGAGAAGTTTCGTTGGCTCGGACTTGTTGAAATTTTGGGATTCTATCTGAGTTTAGCGACAGCGCTGGATTTTGGAGTGGGATCTGTTAATTTTCTGTGCTTTCGAAAAATTAACAATTTGAGATAATTTAAGGATTATTTACGTCTGGCATCGAACATTTATTATAAGAGTACAATTTCTAATATTCCTAACTCTTTTTTAATATTGTTAATAATTATGCGTACATAGGAAAATTCAAGTGGCGTAAGTTATTTGCAACGATACAGAATTGCGATTCCTAATCTTCACTGAAACACGAGTTTCTTTAAATCATCGATTTGAAATGAGAATCATGGAGTAATCAAAGTCAATGTTCTGCTAGATGGTTTCGACTCAATTTTTCACTTTGATCTATCAAACTTGTCATCGGTAAGACTTAATTGTGGAGATAAAATTCATTATTACTGGTTTTTTTAGAAGTTTTGAAACTATCGAAACTATATTTTGGCTTATGTTGTCGTCTTAATTATTTAATTATATTACGAATTATATCAATTTTGCGTTATTATATGAAATTTAATAAAATGCTTAATTAAAATTGAATACTAATGAATCAAATTAGATTTTTTCTGCACATTTCTCAAGAAGAATCTAAATATATGACTATCCTCCCAAGAAGGTTAATATATAACCACCCTACTATCGATTTTTCCCGCGCAACCACCCCATAGTTCAAGAAGTTTAGTTAACCCTCAAGGAAAAGGCGACATTATTAGCAGCAAGAAACCGATACTTCGAAGGAAGCAACGTAGCGATTCGATTACAAGCTAGACCCCCGTGCAACCACCTCGTCCCGAGGGCAAAATAAGGAAAGCAACGCGCAACGTCCCTCTCTCTCTCTCTCTCTCTCTCTCCTCAGCTTCGTTTCACCCGATACTTCGTTCGCTGGGATATTACGAACTAGCGCGCGCATTAGACTGAAAACATATTAGCTCGTTTTACCGACGTTCGTTTATGATGCACAGGAATTTTCGAAGATTTTCATAATTTAATTGATAATGTTCGGAATGGTTAATGTAGAAAAAATGAGTTTACTATGTCGGCGAAGATGCAGTTACTACCGATAGATGGACATAGTACATTAGCAGACATGCACTTCAGAAATATTGATGCATCTCATTGATATTTTGAGAGTTTCTTCTGGGTTGCGAAAAAAGTGGATTATATAGAAAAAAAACCTTAAGAGCAAAGCTATCATTCGACTTATACCATTGGTTGTCCGGAAATAAGTTTATAAAACAAATAAAGTGTACAATCAACTGATTACTAAACCAATCTCTCATAGAAAACCCAGATTTTTTACAGACACAGACATAACTTTTCCTCCCCTAATCCTCGCGCTCTTAGACCCCGCACGAGATAGAGTATATACGTAAATTGAATTAATTCATTAGCTTGATGATAATCGAATGACATCAAAGAGGCGGCTGCTATAATTCCGAGACGCGGCGGCATATATAGCCCCCACGCGAACAGACTCTGCCAGAGCAGCGTGATTCTCATCCCTCCATTACGGAAAGACAGTCGGGAGGAGGTAGGTTGGTAGGAGGAGTAAGGAAGGAGCCATTTTCGTGGGTGCCGCATCTGAGCCTTCATCTCTGCCGAAAGTACTGGCGTAGAGAGAGAGAGAGAGAGAGAGAGAGACAGCTTTGCGGCAGTTGGCTCGACTAAAGCCTTCTACTCTCTCTCTCTCTCTCTCTCTCTCTCTCTCTCTCTCTATCTCTCTCTCTCTCTCTCTCTCTCTCTCCTGTTTCCTAAGGAAGAGAAGCTTTCGCTATATACATGCGGGTGGGTAGTATCTTAAGTCCGCCTCGCGAAAGCGCGCTCGCTGCCTGACAAGCGACGTTAATGTATGTATGAGATCTTCCCTCCTCCCTATACGTACACGAGGCTTGCTGCGCATCTTCGGTTTCCAAGCGAAATGAGAAACACGAGCGAGGGTAAGTCGCGCGCGTCCCGTAATTTAGGGTCGAGAGAGAGAGAGACAGAGAGAGAGAGAGAGAGAGAGAGAGAGAGAGCGAGAGAGCTTAGAGGAAATATTGGTACTTCTTGAACGCATGGGGCAGGAGGGGACGAATATATACACACACACGCACATACACGCATAGTGTGCGATGGTTATTATGCTAGCCGTGATTTCCAATTTGGAATTTACGGGGAAAATTAAGGTGGATCCGGCGAATTCTTCGACTTGATATTATTCCTGCTGTGGTTTCGACGAGCGTGCTTTGTGCGTTAGGGGTGTTGGGCTTTCTGTGCAAAGAAAACAGAATGAGAATACGTTATTTGATTTTAGATGAAAGATAAACTATCCGCTAGGTGGCTTTGTTCGAATTTTTTCTATATGGTCTACTGAACTAATTATCGGTGGACTTGAATTATAGAGATAAAACATACTTTTGTGACTCGTATGTTTTGATCCATCTGATTAATATCACAGCTTGGTCATCTTCTCAACGATACAATCACGATAAAGTTTTCCTAGCGATACAAATGAAAAATATGTACTAATAAAATTTTTTGCCTCCAATTCACACAAATTGCATGCATTTGAAGCAGCATTTCATAAATGTATGAAATTGAATGAAAGCATGATTATGCTTTTAGAATGGTCCTGAAATTTCATGTCTTCGTTTGTAGATTTGTGTGGTTAAAGCATTTTTTATATTTTGAATAAGCCTAAATGTCCCTTTCGTATTCATCTCAATCACACAGAAAAAAAAATTAACGTCGAATCGAAAGAAACTCTAAATCATCATTCTAATCGAAATAAAAAAAAACATTGCAACACTATCCTACTCTGGTAGCAAGTAAAAAAAGTGATTTATCAAGAAATGTAAATTCCGGATACCAAGTCACTCGGCATTTGACTTTCGTCTAAAACCCTCCAAGCATCAACCTCACAGCCAGGAGCAAACGTCAAAACGTCGTCGTCGTCGCACGTGCGTAATCCCGCCCCCTTAGGATTTTCACGTAGCATATACGAAACGACGCGCACTTCCAAGAAACTTCTCTCT
>JAWWMK010000040.1:16178295-16214394 GCA_035047105.1 Galeopsomyia nigrocyanea
TATATCTCCCTCTCTCTAGTTCTAAGACGTTACGCGATTATGCATTCGCCAACGTCGTCGTCGTCGTCGTCGACGGTTGAAGCTCGTTTTAATGCGCCGCGAGGGCTGTAATCAGCAACTATATACTCGACGTGATGCTGAAAAGACGAAGGCGGGCATATATGTATGTATATATATGTAGGCATCGTAGCAGCAGCAGTAGCAGCAGCCGCGCCCCTTTCCTTGATACGAGCGAAGCCGAGAGAGAGAGACGCACTCCGGCAGCAGCAGCAGCATTGCGCCGTCTTTCCGCTCTCGCGAGCGCTGATGAGCTTTCGCACTGACGGAATTCTAATGAGCCGGAATATGGAAATTCGCTCACGAGATTTTAGCCCGCAGTGATGGGGGGAAAGGGGGCTAGAGGGTGAAGGTGGAGGAACGTCTTGCAAGACGTGAATAATCATGCTGATGGTATATAGCTTGTATAGAGTACTTGATTTATATAACTTTGATTTTCGCGTTTGAAAGTTTTATGTAATAAGCTTTGTTTATTCATTTTGTTGCATGAGAAAAAGATCTTGTCTGAATTTAGATGGGACGCGTGTGAACGTAATCTCGATAAACTTGTTTTTGCATTGACGCTCAAAACCTGCAATCTTAGGGTATAATGCTCAGGTCATTGAAAACAGGTATCATTTGATGAATCTTACAATGCTACGGTATAAGGCTAACAGGATATGCATGGTATCACGCGGACATAAAATTTATCTCCACTTAGAATTGCAGATTAGAAAATTCATGAAAATCAACTGACTCATATGAAAAATTAAATGATACACGTTCTAATAAAAAATATAATGGTCCCACCTAAAATGAAAACCCAAGCGGACAATATCCGCGAGTCTGGGATTTCAATGACCTCTGGCGAATAGTCGCGGCGCGCCGAGCTTAGCGCGCGCAGGATATATATAAAACTGCGCGAGCCAGACGCGCGCACGCGTACAAAGGAGAAAAGGTGCGCGGAAAGAGAGAAAAAGAGGACGAGAAAAAAAGTGGGCGGTTCGCGAGAGAGAAAAAAGCTCTCGCGCACTCCGGCGTCGATGTCTCTTTTTTTTAAGCCTCCTCGTTTGTCCATTTTTTTTAGGAAAATCGTGTGGAAGTGTCGTATGGATGTTTTGTTCTATTCTGGAAATAGTGGAAATCGATAGAACGAAGTGTTCGTATGTAAAGTAGTAATGTTACCACTGGTATTTTTAGTACCTTCATTGTATTTTACTATGCCACGTTGTTGTTTTGAAAAATTACTGAAATTCATATGTTCATTAAGTACATTTATTAAAGAATTATATCTCAGCTGACGTGCAATGCTTGTGTGGATATGATAATTTTTCTTGTTGTTTTGAACAACTGCAAATCGGTTTAAAAATGAAAAAAGTGGCTACTTGTGACATCATTGTTATTAGTGAGAATTAACTACCGCCGTGAAATAACTACCGCTCTAGAAAGAGTAAGGATTTCATTTCCAATTTGTCATTTTAAATAAAAAAAAATTACATCCTTTGATAACATCTTCTCTGATGTTCGATAGATGGCTCGATCCTCAAATTCTCAACTGCAATTCAGTAAACAAGTTATTTACAGTCGTTAAATGCAACGTTCATTTTTGCAAACACATCATTTTATTTTAGAAGCATACTGTAAAATATTCCAATGATCAATCGCACAACTAAAATATTTGCTAATGAAGTTCTTAAAAAATGAAATAACCGGTAGTAGTATCCAAAAAAGTGTCATTCATTTGCGACTATCGAGAACTCAGGAAAAGCAATCTAACAAGCGCAAAAACTATTCCAACTAAACTCGTTGGTCATGAAAAAAAAAGAATCCCCAAAAGCGCCATCCCAGCCGCTTCAGAGAGTGAGAGAGAGAGAGAGAGAGAGAGCACGGACGTACTATTCGAAACTTTGGCTGAACAAACTTTGGCATGAGTCTGCGCCGCTGGCAGTGCAGCAGCGGCGGCAGCAGCAGCAGCAGCTCGGGCCACTGTTAAAATTGTTAAATTGTAAATCTGCGCGAACTTGGCCGAAGCTAGCGTTCTCGCGTCGGGTTAAAACTACGCCCACCCAACCCATAGCTACTCCGTAATTTGGCGTCTCTCTCATATCGACGTATTTTCCCGGGGAAAGCGTCTTGCCAGGGCTGCTGCTGCTGCGGCTGCTGCTGCTGCTGCAGGGAAACGGGTTGAGTAACGATTTTCGCCGGGCGTCTTACCACCCTCCCTCCCCTCTTCCTCCTGCCTCCTCACCCTTGCTACGAAAAGCCGCGCCTAGTACTACTACTACCTGTACGCCACCCTCCTCCCTCTCCCAATCCTTCTTCCTATTCGCGGAGGGCGAGAGGGAGGGTAAGCATCCCCGAGGAGCCAAGATTACGTATTCGTACTTTACTGGATTTCTCCGGGACTCCTGGGAATCATTATGCTGCTGCGAGCTTTTCTTTTTTGGTTTTTTTTTTCACTTTTTATGATTTTTATATTTAAAAAAAAATTTAGAAAAATATAAAAATTTCTGCGGTTTCGTGAATTGCATTTTTACATTATCACGGTAACTTTGTCAATTTAAAGAGCTATTATTGGGTGATACGTACAACTTGTCGCAGCTCTAATTTTTTTTTTATTGATAAATCACGTTCCATAAACTAGAGCTCGAAAAGCTATACGAAGTCAAACTTTTTCCGATATCATTTCCGATCGTTCGACATAACGTATAGTTGTGGAAATTGAATAAATTACTGCGATTAAGTAAATATTGAAAGAAAAAAATCGGCAAAAAGCGAAGAAACTATTTAACTTTCTCAAGTGCGAAAAAATTGAAAATGAAACAATGATTAGACGTTCTTTTCAATTAACGAAAATGTCTCATTCAATTCAGCATTTTTTTGTAATCAAATCTCAGCTCGACATTGAACTTTACTCCCTACGTGGATATTATCGAAAATTTTCATTTCAATCTTTAAAAAACTATATTATCATTAACTAAAAGAGGTAACAATTTTGTATGACTAACAGTTTACTTAAGTCAAAGAGACAAACGCATTTGCTATTTGGTTGATATATTTTCAAGAATTTTAATTAAGAACTTCATTAAAAAATATTGAAACGACTCTTTTCTATGGACTATTCCATTGATCATTTGCTCAATATTAATGTCTATCAACGTAATTTTTACTTGAAAATTATTTCTTATTCGATTCATCATTTTTTTTTTTGTAAATAAATCTCCCAACAATTTCGAGCTTTATCCTCTAGGTGAACATCGTTTGATCTTTTCATTACAATCTATAAAAACTGTATTCTAGAAAGTTAATTCATGATTTTCTGCTAAATTTTACATTATGGATACTTTATGTTTTGGAAAAGTAACATTAACATCAAATGCTGTAAATTAACTCATCCAGATAGTAATCATTAAAAATATTTCCTAACATCATAATTTCAAATGACCAACCACTCATATCAGTCAAGAAATCAAGATACTACCCCGAATTCCACAAAAGATACACAATGTGCCTTTTGAAAGCGAAGCATCTTGTAATCGCAGCTACTCGTCTTCATTGTCGAAACTAATCATAGCAAGCATCTATTTAATTAAAACGTCTGGCAATCTCGAATGGCAAAGGCGTGCACACGCGATAACAAGGCCAATTTGCTTGCTCCACGCCATCAAAGAATCTACAATTCTATTCCCTCTCGCTATACTATCAGCGAGCGAGCGAGAGAGAGAGAGAGAGAGAGAGAGAGAGAGAGAGAGAGCGCGCGCGCCCTTTGAAAGGCAACGTCGGCGCAAATAAGCTCCACTACTCGCAGAAGCAGCACAGCCGAGTCCGTGTCTTCTTGAAGGCCTCCTCGTGTCGTCGTCGTGTGTGCCGCGTACAGCCGCGCCCCCTTTTGCCAAAAGACGAGCAAGCGAGAGAGCGAGCAACTCCTCCTCGTCGTCGTCGTCGTCGTCGTCGTCGTCGTCTCGTCTCAAGGAGCTTCGAGTTTCGGGGAGAGGAAAGGCGGGGAAATACTGTTTTCCTCTCTCTCTTGCTGGCAGCAGCAATGCAGCCCTCCGCCGTATCATTAATTATCTAAATTGAAGCCGAGCGCGCCTGTCTTAGTTCGAAATTGTCAAAGGAGCTTTGCCGAGCGAAGGAAAATGGGTGACTTGCTCTCTCTCCTTCTCTCTCTCTCGCGAGCTCGCAGGAGCCTCGTTAATGCGGAAACTCTCTCCGAAGACTCGAGAATATTCCGTGTATAGCAGACACGAGAGCAGAGCAAGAGAGAGAGTAGATATATATATCGCGTTTTCAGTTTTGAATGCTTCATAAACTTGGAAAGCATACTCCCACTTCCACCCCCCCCCCTCCTCCTCCCTCTAGGCAAACTTAGCCGCCATCCCGCATTAATTGAGCGCCCGTGAGAATTATTATGCGAGATGTTTGTTTATAGGCGCACCACCACCATCACTACCACCACCAGCAGCGAGAGTCGAGCGCCGAGGGGCTTAATTAATGGAAGTGCCAAGTGCGCGCCTCTTCTCCTTGCCACTCCTCTGCGTCTCTCGCTCGCGTCTTTAATTACCCGATTTTTACGCTCGTTTTACAACCCTGTTTATCTTTCTACCGCGGTTGAATGACGCTCGTTCGTTGGTGAAATTCTTCCCTTTTTTTACTCCTGTGTTTTAACTGAATTTCAATTGTACAATTGCAAAACCTTGTTTTCCATCAATCAAAACGCGATATGCGACGTATGATTTGAAAAGGCGCGGAGACAAAAACTGAAATATCGGAGCAAAAGCACGCGAGCACATTTTATCGGCGAGTGATTTCGAATGCAGCAGCAGTAGCAGCTTGCAAATGTGTCGCGCTCGCGCGAATTGCATTGAAATCGAACATGCGACACAATCGACAGGGAGATACAACAACAGCAACAACAACATCGTACACTGATTTCAGCGCGTGTGTTTTTACATAGGCTGCAAGTTTTTGACGTCCCGCGATTCGCTATTCAACCGAACGAAAGTTCGAAAATACAGCTGCGACGAGAGAGAGAGAGAGAGAGAGAGAGAGAGAGAGAGAGAGAGAATTATAAAATATTGAAGCGACGCTTTCTAAATGAAAAGCGCGCGAGACAGGCAGACTATTTACGGAGACAAATAAAATTTTCCAAGGCGAGAGATATTCATCATATAATCGGATTGAATTCGTAATAAAATTTTACGCGAAAAATGACAGACAGCAGCTCGCTCTCAGAGATTGGATATGCAGACTCGAATATACCGCGACAAAAAGGATTACTTTATTCAGCTCTGAAAATAGCAGCTCGCGATCTCTTCCAAATGACATTTGATAATTGCATTTTCAAGTAACTTCGCGCTTTTATCCTCATGAAATATTCCGCGTGGAGATTTTACTGGATGCCGAGGAATGAGCGACGATAGTTTATTATTGAGGAAAAAATGGCGGCTTCGGCGGCGAGGGCATTGACTTCGAATACATGAGCATCTTATGAAGATAATACTTTTTTTTTCGATCAACATTATGAAAAAAAAAAAGAAAACGATTCACTTAGAAAAGTCAACAAAACAACAATACTATTATCCACTGTAATTAGTCAACTATCAATAACGCTTCGAAACAATACTCTCGAGCGAGATAGGGAGAGACTCTCTGTGTTGGAACGCCTTGTTGCCAGCTAATTGAGTAAAAAGTTGTGCCATTTAACGGACGCTTAGGTCCAGCGCATAGAGCCCAAGAGTCGGCCAAGTTTCGCGGAAGTAGTCGCCGGTGGTCTGTCTAACGACTTAATTGTCTGTATACACTTGTCGCCTCTCTCTCTCTCCTTCTCTCTCCCTCTCCCGTTCCACAGTCATGGCCTTGCTGCAACAGTAAAATTAAGTTCCTCCGTCTTTGACAATGCCTGCCCGATTGTTCTCCGGCGAACAATGCAAAATTTCACCGTCATAGGGCGCGCGTGTGCACAAAACGCTTCTTTTTTTTTCTTCTCGTAACCAAGGACGTTTGTAGACTTTTTTTTTTTTGGAGGTCGAGAGAAATTGG
Source organism: Galeopsomyia nigrocyanea (assembly GCA_035047105.1). Classification (NCBI taxonomy): domain Eukaryota; kingdom Metazoa; phylum Arthropoda; class Insecta; order Hymenoptera; family Eulophidae; genus Galeopsomyia; species Galeopsomyia nigrocyanea. Next base: position 16,184,374 of record JAWWMK010000040.1, read on the forward strand.
ATTTGCATACATCGGACGATATTTCCGTGCCATGGTCATTTTTTCACAATGCGCGGTGCTTTTGTCAGCTGCCACGTGCGCGTTGCATTTTCATCCCGAGGGTATACAGCGTCAAAACTATGCGGGGAAAAACATAGTACGAAAGGGCTTTGCAATTTAGATACGATATTAGAGTTGTACATAGTTGATTAGACGCGCGCGTATATTCGATGTATAGAAAGTTTGCTCCAAACAGTGGGATACATATATATAGATATATGTATTAATAACAAACGAAAAAACTCCATAGCCTCTCTCTATGTGTATGTATGCGAAACGCGCGCGCGACGCAATAAGCGAAATTTAGAGGGAAGTAGCTGTTTAAATATGCAGCCGAGGCCATTTATTCGCAATAAACGCCGACGAAAGAGAGAGAGAACTAATTATTATTACGTAATGCCAATTAATTACGTTTCGCTAAACACTTGTGTACTATCGATTATTCATCGACGCGTATGTTGTGTATAATGATATTTCTTTTAGATTTTGTTGATTGACGGCTTGAAACTCGTTGCGATTGAATATCGAGAATTAACAGTCGACGTGTGATCTTATAATTAAACTCGATGATTCGACGGGTTTTCACTTACGTAACGTTCAATATGAACGCTGTCAGAATGTATAAACCAGCACGAAAGAATAGTACATTGGAGGGGCTGTATATTCCTGGAAAGCTGAAGAAGCCATGTAAGATATTCCAGCAGAGAATATTACGTATTCGACTGTAAATTAATTTAATCAAGCTAAAATGAAATAGCAACGGTATGAAATTAGAATACGTTACAAAAATCATATCATATAATATATAGTATTTCGCTAAAGTAACTAAATATTTCCCAGTCTTTACCGACACAAAAGTGTGATATTCCATGACACAATCCAAACGAGTTTCTTCCCCACGAAGAAACAACCCCCTACAAGAAACACGCACACAAGTAGTCTCCTTTTTCTCACGTTAGGTAAAAATCGTCGGATTCCCGACAAAACAGGCAATACAAGTTATATACGCATCTCGACTGGTCAGTCATATTATAGTGTATACGTATGTACAGGGGGTAGTAGAGAGCTGACCGCGCGCGCGGGTTATACACATACACACACACACACATAGTCCTGTGGGAATATCTACGTATACGTCTCTCTCTCTCTCTGTCCTAGATTCCCAACACACCACCTCGCGGCGTGCAGCACGTGAAAGTGAATCTGATTTCGCCCGTCGGACATCAGTGACCACCGCCGACACGATATATATCGAACAGGTTTCTACTCTCACTCTGCGGCGAGCGCACAACTATAAGCGTTATAGCAGGTTCGGCTTTACTATCGCGTGTATTTACGATTAAGATGGCTCAGTATGGATTTGGGTCTTGGATGGAGAAGAACGGGGCCTGAGGCTCTTTTAGTGGATTTTAGTATCGCGAGTGTGTTTAGTGATTAGTGTGATCGCAATGTGTTTACGTGGTTGTTGAAAGTAAATGATATTGGTGATAGGAATTTATGGGAATATACTATTTTGATTTTGAATAGATATTTTAATAATATTTTTATATTTATTTGAATTTGATAGATTTTATTCCAACTTGATTAGCGTTGAAATTTAAATTGTAATGTACTTCATTTGAGGGAATTTCTAGAAATTACAATAAAGCATTAAATTCAAATTAATTTCAATCATTCATTAATAACCGATTTTCATTAAACAAGGCTTATAAAATACACGCGAAACAATAAATAATTTTCAACAGAATACTAAAATTTTCCACTTTGCGAATTGTTCGTCCGGCTAGTATTTCGCGCGTGTTATACTAAAAACTGCAAAATTTTCATCGTCAAAGTGTTAATTAGCAAAGTTGGCAGAAATTGTGCGCCGAAGCAACTGAACTATTCACAAGCAGAATTTATGGAAGAGCTAATTAAACAAGTTTTCGCCCGAGGAGCAGTAAAAAGAAAAAGAAAAAAAGAGATGATAGTTTTCGAGCCGTTCTATCGTTCGTTCATTAAACTATTCTAATACGTACATACTTCGAGAGAACTAAATATTATTTGAGAATGCAGCTTAGATATTTAGTCGGAATACTGATTTTAATTATCAGGATTCCATTGCGAATTCTTCGGATTTTGAAAATTATATATACTGATAATTGATAAGGAGTTGAAGTATCATTGAAAATTAAAAATCCAATCGAATCGAATAATCAATAAGCTTCAATGAAATAATGATCGAGCTCGAACGAGCGAGAAACAAAAAAGAGGATTGAAACCGTAACGAAACTCGCAAATTATTCTGATACGAACCACATAAAAGGCAACAAAAAAAGAGAGTAAAGCTAACCCAAATAAATCTCGCGCAATAAATCTGGTGGGCTCAAGCGCATCAGCGTCAATTAGCCGCGAACTACCCTCGCTGATGAAGCTCCTCAATAACCCTCCTTTTTCGCTCTCTTTCGCGCGCGCGCGTTTTTCCACATTGGTTATATCTCCACTCCCTTATCAAAGGGTGCCAAGGCAACAACCCTCATACTCTTTCTCTCTCTCTCTCTCTCATTCTCTCTAATTGTTTCGCGCTTGCGTGAGAGGCCGTTTAAAAAGTGTTTAAGCTCGCCCTCAACGAGGCTAAAAACTCGCTGTATGTAGCAGAGAGAAAGAGAGTGAGAGAGAGAGAGAGAGAGGAGGGTAGAAGTGACCTACGCGGTGACTCGCATGCGAGATGAGGATGTATTTTTCATGAGGGCGTCGCACGACCTGACCAACACGCGACCTGCATTTTTCATGAGTGGATTATCGAGCGCTGCTTTGAGTGCAGTGTTGATGCACTTAGTTGGGGTACTTTTTTAAAAGTAATTTTTATGATATTTTTTTTAAAATAAATTTTAAAAAAAAATCAGCTTTTTCTGAATTTTTATTTCGTTAAAGCTAATTACTTTGTGACAGTTGAGTTTTTAAGTTTTTTTTATAGATTTGTTCTATCGTCACAAGTAAAATTTTGTCATCTTTATTGCAGCCGATATTTGGAATGCTCAGTTACATTTGTTTTCAAGGCATGACAAACTAAAACAACATATAATTGTCCTACGTCTTTTCAAAAGCCAAAAAAAATAATTTTTTACAATTTACAATGACGTGCCAGATTTTCTTAATAAAAAAAAGCATTTTTGTAGCTTTATACTAAACAAGCGTTAGCGAAAAATACCAAACCGACTACACGATTAGTCGGCGCAACTAAATACCTATCGCATCTATCTCCCTCCCTCTCCCACCGTAGCAGATCTCCAACGCAAGCCGCATTTTCCATTCAAATTAGCAAACTCTAATGCATCGAACCGAGGAATTCACCGATAACTCAGAGGGAAAACGAATTTAGCAAGCATTATCGTTGGAGTCGACCGATTAACGCGATAGCGCATTTCAACGGAAAAAAAGTGTATAATGCGCAATTAAACAAGACGTATTACTTCCAACGACGATTAATCGAAATGGTTCTGAATTGGCGTTTGGTTTGGGGGTGGCAGTAAAAAGCGAGTAATACGTCTAGCTCATTGAAAATCTCGCGTGAAAGCCACGCGGTAAATCAGCTCTTGCGAAACTACTGTGCTGCAAGCGCCCCCCCCCCCCCCCCATCGATCTTCAATTGGAAATGGTTGCGCTGTGTAGCAACTCTCTCTCTCTCTCTCTCTCTCTCTCTCTCTCTCTCTCTCTCTCTCTCTCTCTCTCCCATACCCTTCTTCCAAAAGCGTTGCAATGTACACACGGGAAAACGATTAATTTCGCGGGAGTGCGGCGCGCAGGCTAAGGCGCGCCATTGCGGATGTATGGAAATTTCCTTCCGAAGACCAAGTAATATAAATTCAAATCAGTCCCTGTTTTCTCGCACAACAAACTTGAACGGAGAAACTCGCGCGCGCCAGGCAGCAGGCCGCTAATGAAGATATGCGCGTGCAAACCTGCGAGTTACCTATACCCGCGAGAGAGAGAGAGAGAGAGAGAGAGAGAGAGAGAGAGAGAGTTTACCCTCTGGAGTGCTAGACGTCTTACCTGGCTATTTTTAACTTGTATATATATATGTACCTAACGTCGCGGTGCTCGTTATTAAGTTTGATTATGGCAGTCGCTGATGAGGAGAAGTTAGCGTCGCTTCGCGAGCTTGATAAAAGCTTCCGTTTGTATTACTAAGCTAAATTTTGCTTTTGGTGTGATATTTTCAAATTGATTTTCATGGTTTGATTTATTTGAGGTTTTTAAAATACAACTGCATAAATTTCCAACATTTGCAAGCTTATTTGGTAAAACTTTGAAAATCTCACGTATGTTTATAGTTTTTAAAGTTATATTTTGATAATACAAATAATGGCCCTATGGTGTCAACACTTTCGAAGGAGTAATATTTTCAGCCATTTTATGAGACTTAAATAAACTATTATTATCAATAATTACGTCATATTATAGAATAAAACAATAAAATATGTTTCTTATGAGCTACAAATAATAAGCTGATTTTAGGTGAATGTAAAAGCTTTTGGAAGGTGAACTCAGTAATTATGAGTGTAGATTTAAAAGAAAATTCTTCGATACAATTACATCAAAATTTATTCTTCTATGAAAAATGAAGAAGCGAATAAATATTTCTCCTCGACCAAACCAAGGTACAAGCGTACGATCTTTCCTACCTAACTCGATGATAATTTATCGGTCAATATCGAAAGTATTTTTTGTATAAAAGCTGCATGTGAACCAGTAAAACTAAATTTTCACTCAGTGACGTACATTCACATTACGTAACCTTACATCTGAAAATAAAATACTTATTTTTCGTTCACCGACAAAAAAAAACTATACGAGAAAAAATTTAGCCATAAAATATTCAACAAGGATATACCTCCTTGGAAAATATCCCGGCTCAACATAACCGCGGGGCAGTAAAGTGGATTCAAGGAGATCGAGCGCAACATCGGCGTCGGGCGGCGCAAGATCCCTAAATATTAAGAGGGCATTAACGTGGTCGGCCATTTTGCCTTCATCCCCCCGCAGCTGCTCTCGCGCGCGTATCGCTGCTTGCTTGCTGATGCTCCCACCCCCTTTTCGTAGCTTCGTTGCAAGCAAGCAGACGCGCTTCAGGCGTATATTATTATATTATAAGGGTCTCGTCCACGGAGATGCTGCTCTCACGTCTCCAAGATTATGGAAATCGCGCGTTAAGGACTTTGCTCTTGAGAGAGCGCGCATGTATGTATATTCTATCTATGTATAGTCGAGAGAGAGAGAGAGAGGGCTTTAATTATTTCCGAAAGAATGGATCGAGAGCGGGATTATAGAATATTTATCACCGGAAAGTTTGATGGGAAGCGATGGGAAATTAATGACTCGCGGATCGCTGCTTATTTGATTATCTGTGGATTAACGGCCCCGCGCGCTGATTCATTTTGCGGTGAAGCGAGCTTTACTGAGGGAGGGAGGAGTAGATGAATTTTTCGATCGTTGCTTTACTGCTAATGCGGTGTGGTTTGATGATGTCTCTCTCACTCTCTCTGGTTGTGAAATATGCTTTCGTTCACTGCTCACTCCGCTACGGGGTTGATTAATTTACGCGTTTGGAAAGTGCGATGAATTTTTAAATAGCTTTATTTACATATATTTGTCGTTCGCGCACGTGTTTGACAATTCAATCGGAACGTTCGTTGAAATTATAACTTTAATATTACATAATTTATGAAAATATCGTTTAAATAATATTCAGAAAGTCAATCAAAAGGTAGAATATATCTGAAAAAGATGTTGATATTCTATTTTCATCCTTAATCAAAGTATTTAATTACATCACGGCACTCGTATCTCTTTTATTACGTAAAACCGGAACAAAGCTGCCTCTTTCTTTTCCTCGCATTGTTTTCTCAAACAAAGAGACCTCGCAGCCGATCCTCTTTACAAGCCACTTCTTTTATATTCTCTCTTTTTGCGAATTTCAAGGTACACCTTAAATCAAAATCCGAGTCTGCTTCGGAGTGAAATAATAAAAGCCCGCGGAGGAAACTAGAAACTCCATCCGAGAGAGAGAGAGAGAGAGAGAGAGAGAGAGAGAGAGAGAACGGGCCCCAAGTAATTCCTGGAAAGCCATTCGGTATATTAAGGTCGCGCGAATCCCCAATCTCGAACTATTTGCGGCACGTGAAAAGTCGGGGATTTGAATAGTCTCTTGCTACTCGCCCTCTCTCTCTCTCACTCGTTCTCTATACATATACATATTGGCTTGGAGGGATATTCGAAAAGCAGCAGCTATATATACGAGCGTAGGAAATTCGACGGTATATACGGCGTAGCTGGAGAAGTATAGTAGTATAGAAGGCGATAGGTATTACCGGCCTGCGAGGGTTATAGACGGAGGGAGTGGGGTGAGTTTCTCGAACCGACGAGATGTAAGGGCGGTGGAGAGTTTTAGGAAAAGACCGAGGGAAAGAGGAAGGTGGGTAAGGATCAAGGGGTTCTAATAATATTTTTGATAGGTATTTTTAATTTTTTTTTGCAAATTAGATTTTTTACGTTAGTTATGACGATGAAAACTCGAGCGCGTGTTGTACACGGATGAAAATTTACGTAACGTTTTATGCGAGTTTCGAGGCGAATATTGCACGAAAGCTTTTAATCAAATCAGAACGAATTCTATTTGCAATAATTTCATTGAGTGGATATATACCAATTCAATTTCTATCTGAATTTCAGTTTGGAATTGTGTTAGTTTCTAACTTCACTATGCATATTCATTCGAGTTTTATAATTGAAAAGTTTAGGTGAGGCTATAAAAAGGATTATTAATTACTAAAAAAACGAAGTGAGTTTATTTGTAAATCTTTTATACCTCTTTTTGGTTATCTTATATCCCATAATATGATGCTTGAAAATATCAGGTACCAAAATATCTGAAGAGAAATCGATCAAAGTTACCGTCAATAATTTTATAGAATGTAAATCTCGCCTAGAGCCACATCGCATCATCATACCTATAGCCGAGAGAGCTTGCGCGTTCGCCGTAGGGAAAGGCGAAGAGACGCTATAGAGTTCTAAGGTAGATTATATTATTTCTCCGCCCCTACCTTGCCGTCGCTACTGCTGCTGCTCTCCTCTCTCTGCACGCGAGCGCCATTTTGTGAATGTTAAATCATTTATTGATCCAAGAAGGTGCGCGCCGCCTCCGAGTTTCCTCGCGCTTTCGCGCACACACACTACTCTACTACTACTACTACTGAGTCGGGAGAGAGAGAGAGAGAGAGAGAGAGAGAGAGAGAGAGAGGCGGGGAAGAGCAATCCTTATTCCGCGCGCCCGGCGAATTTATGGGGGCGCGGAGCCCGAGCTAACTTTACCCCGTTGCTGCTGCCGCTGCTGCTGCAACCCACCGACAACTTTCCCTACGAATGGCTTTCCAAATTTTCGTGCAGACGAAGATACTATTTCCGGCTTGCTGCCTCTCTCTCTCTCTCTCTCTCTCTCTCGCTCGGTGCTGCGAATTTACATCGACTAAAATTTCAATCTGGCTTGCTTTGCTTTGCTTGCTTGCTTGCTTGCTTGTCCTTCTTCGTTGTCGATATTTTTTTGTTCGTTCTTTCGGTTAGATTTTTGTTGTACTTGAGACTTTGGTACTGTCTCTTATGAAAACTATATCTTTAATCAAACAATCGGATAATAATATTCTTTGTGAATGTTGACAGCATAAAATATAATATTTATGAGTTGTGTGAATTCGACCGTTCATCACATCAGATGATTGTAATGATGATTAGAAGTAAATATATATATTTTTGCAAACAGATATAAATTAACGAGATTACGATGATTGTATTATTTGTAAATTTAATGTTGATCACTAAAAGTTATGACTCGGATCAATTCGATTGTCCATCACATCAGATGATTATAATGATGATTAGAAGTAAATATATATATTTTGGCGAACAGATATAAATTAATTAACGAGAGTACGATGACGTTTGCTATGTAAATCAAAACCAAGGTACATAAAACAAAAACTTGGACGAACAATGACACATATTCTTCGGAAAACGCTGAGCTAACTCATTAGCGAGTTGAGAGAGAGAGAGAGAGAGAGAGAGAGAGAGAGAAGCGAGATGGAGAAACGAGTGCAAGCTCGTTAGAAAGGACGAGTAAATAAGTTAGTTTTACGTTATTGTTTCACGCCGAGTAGAGTGCAAACACACTCTCCTATACTCTCGTGGATTTCGCCAACGCGAAACTATCAACTACTGCCGCTGCCGCTATACCGCCTGCGAGAGAGTATATTTTTGCGCTTAATTTTGCGCAGCCTTTTGTTCAACTATCATACAAAAACCTCTTCAAACTCGCTTTCGCGAGAGGCGAAATCCAAACATCAAAATGAGAAATTATCAAATAATGGAAAGCTCGAGTTTTAATTAACCTTTGATCAAAGAATGTAAAACGAGAACATACTTGAGAGCACGAGTGAGAACACTAACGAAACAAACGTGATTACCGAAGGTCCCCGTACACACACACGCGCGCGATCCATTACAACATGTCGAAATTTTACTCCAAGAAATTTGCCGAGGCATACTTAACAACCCTCCTCCGACTGAGAGAGAGAGAGAGAGAGAGAGAGAGAGAGAACGCGCGAGGGCCACAAAGCTCCGAGCTTCGAATTTATGGCCTCGCGGGGGCCAAAAGCTAGCTCTTATGCTCTCAAGAGAACACACAGACGATCGTCAAGAAAAAAAGACGACTGAGTGTCCTAATGTTACAATATGGAGCCACGCTAACTATTTCCATGTAATGGATGAAATATCCACATACTTGAATAATTTGACGTTTTTGGGGTTTGAAATGATTATAGTTAGCAAAATGCACGCGTTTTTGTCAGGCAAGTTTCTAAATGCTCCGATAGATGATGAACTATTATTTTCATTTCCTGTCGATAGAAAATTTGAGCATCGAACTTTTTAGGACACACGGTACAGCGGAAAAATTGTCAGTAGAACTCGTAAAATAAATTAAAAATGATTAGATAACAACAGAGAGTATGGTAATGAAAAATTGATTAGTATTTCTACCTTCATAATAGGTACAAACCGAAAATTACAATACGATAAATTACAAAAAGCAATTAATAATTTATTGGCAATTTCACATGAAATATTTCGAAAATTCCAAAATCCATATTACGTTTGAAATTATCGAGCTATTGAATTGCTCGAGAGCTTTCGAAATACTTAATCGATTAACGCGCATACTCTAAAAGTTTGATTTAAAAAAACATTTAAAAATGGCGCGTGAAATGTACGCGCAGATTTAGCGAAATAAAAAAAACGCGATTTTTCTTGCGGCGCGCAGAATCGTAAAAATCTCTTGCGTACAAGTGTACATGTGTGTGCGAAAGGGTTCGTGGCAGACAAAGGGGTCGAAAAATGCGAATGGGGTTAGTGCCGCCTGAGACGCGGAAAAATTCGGAGCCGCGCCTCTCTCTGAATTCCAAGGTTTATATATTTTTAAAATATCAGCACGTCATTTTGAAAAGTTCAATTATCATTTTAAAGCAATGATTAGTGATTTTTGTGAATTGAAGTGCCAAATGAGTTAGTGAATTAAACACATGTGATGAACTATATTAAATGAAAGGTAAATCAGCGTTTACTGTTTTTTTTTTCAAGTCTCATATATTCAAAATAGAATTTCATGCAAAGTCTCAACATTTTAATTTGTCAGCAGAAAATTTCATTGAGTGTAGTTTCATTGTAAGGCGTGACGTTAAAAAGAAATTACGAACGTTTTGAAAATTAGCAGCAATGTTAGAACTATTCGCAGCGGTATGCCGGACTTTCGCACCAGCGTCTGCTGGACGCGAAATCTCGACTGACCGTCGAAATTTCTCGAGTCGAGTCGCGAATTCCAACGAATCGCAAACGAAATGTCTATTGAATTAATTTCGAATTGCAGTTTTACAGTTGAACGACGATATCAAAATTCGAATTTCTGATACTTTGCCATCTTTTTTTCAGTGAGAAACGAGAGGATTATTTATGAAGTTCTGTGCAAATGTTGACAGACACGATATATATACGCAGGCTCGCGCATCCTAATCGCATGTAAAAATATTCATGAAATGTATATTAATTCAATAAAGTTCTCTAAGCACCGCCAGCCACGAACTTGACGTCTAAATCTCAGCGCAACAACAAATCCAAGATTATTCAGTCACGAAACAAAAATTGAAAAAGAAAAAAAAAACATCAAAAAGTATAAGAAAAGGAAGTATAAGAGGCTGTTAGATCCGCTCGTAAAATTTTTCCTCATAAAAGCGCGCGTCTATCTGGTCGGTATAACTCACGTCGAAATTATACGACCCTTAAAGCGCGCGGCAAAACGAGCAAGACGACGAGGGTGGTGTGTGCGGTATATAGACTCAAAGCACTCGCTTTCTCTCTCTCCTCTCCGACTTCGCTGGAGAGATAAGCTGTCGCGCGAGCTTCCCGGGGAAAAGGCCAGGATTTCAATTTGGCTCGAAGTTCTGAGATGAAGGGAGTGTGAGAGAGAGAGCAAGCTAAAGCTAGAGCGAGAGAGAGAAAGCGCCATACTTTGGAGGCCCCGCCCGGGGAATGATATAGGGGCGCAAGCGACGCCATTTTGAATTAGCTGCGCTTAGAGAGAAGAGAGAGACTCCAACGGTGTTTTAACTGAAAGTTTTATATGAAAGTCGAGTGCGTTATATATCGAATGCTTTTCCGCGCAGTTGCTGACCGACGTTCGACCGTGCAACTGCGCGAAAAGTTTTGCGACTGACGTTTTAAAATTTTATAGTTAGGGGGAGATATAGTTCGTTTGCTGAATTAGAAAAGTTGCGTTAAAGTTTCGGATGATTTTTATTTAGATAGTTGCAGAGACACTCGTCAATCCAAAATTAGTGATCGATGTAAATTATATTTCAAATCCTCGTTCACGACAATATTAACGGGGCAAAGTTATTGGCACTGCTGCAAACAATGTCGAATGATTTAATAATGCATAACTTCGCGCTCGAAAAGGAGACAAAACTGATTCAGGATATTGGATTTTACTTTTCAAAAGTCAAGATAGAAATTCATTTTGTCCCTGACGTATTCTCGATAAAGTACCAATGAATTCTTGAACGACTTGAAGCCCCGGTGCGGATGTCTACTATAAAAAGCTATTGTCAGAGCTGATTAAACGTTGAATAAATGAATTTTCTTGAATAACTCAATGCACTGGAGTTCAGTAACCTTTCCTTTCTTTGTGCACGATTCGAGAAAGCATATTTCCAGCGTTTGGCATTTTGATATTTGAGAATAGTTGCTGTTTGTATTATTCGTGTAAAGTTTACTTGATATAATTCCACACACGTTTGAGAGGCAATTTAATTAGGTAATAATATACTTATGTCACGTGTGAAAGTGAAGTACTGTCTTAGCTTACATTTCTAATCAGGTAATTCGTTACTTATTCAAGCGTACATTCGCTAACTTAAATAGTACGATTAATTATATTAGTAGGAGACAATGTGACAAATATTAGCTGTCGTAACTTGTAATGGAAGATCGTAAACACGAAAATATCTTGAAATGAGATATAATTTTCAATATTGTCTACGAAGAAAATAAATTTTCAATTATCACGTCATTCGCAATAAATTATTTTATTCAAAAGCATCGTCTCATCCCGCAAAAATAAAAAATACCGTCTTACCACTTCGGTTCAAACAGTCCCTATATTCACCGTCTCGTTCCACCACCATCCAACAGGTGTCGCGACCGTCTCATTCCACTCGACGTCGGTAATATCATTCGCTAACTCGTTTTCTCTCTCACCCTCTTTTCAAATCCCATCCCCCCAGAAAAACGATCAAGTGCGATACCGCACCGCCAAAAGTCCAACGGAAAAACAGAAGACAAAGTGTGTACTACAACGACACTCACCAACAAAAAAAAAGGAATAGTATAAATCGAGCAGTTAAAACTGGTCTTAAATTTTGCACGCTAAGCGGGGGAGCTCTCGCGGGAAAAATCTATGGCCGGGCTTTAGGTCCTCCTCTAATTGCCCAAACGTGTAACAACTGTGCTGCTGCCTCGGAATAAGCGTTGAAGAGGAGAGAAAAAACGAGAGGGCAAACTCGGTGTGTTGCTTGCGGTTGCGTAAGACTCCGTTTCGAATTAAGGCAACGAGAGAATTTAATTGGAAAATCTATAAGATCCGCTGAATTTAAAAGCGATTTGAAAAAAAAAATTCTTCTCGATGATTTTTATTAAATTCAAATCGTCGTAGAAAAGAATACACGTACAAAGACGAAAGAGATGAGCTAAAGGGCGGCCGCTGGAAATTTATAATTTGGCCAAAGTTTCGCGCCCCTTTTCCTTCTTCTTCTTCTTCTTCTTCTCTCTCTGACCGAGGCGATAATGGGCAAGGCGAGTTGCTTTGGTTCTTCTCTCGCTAACTTTATTCCTTTTTAAGTTTTAAATAGTTTCTCGCTAGTTTTAATTAGGAAATTCATCCCTCGTCTCCATCTAACGGTCTATTAAGCTTGCGAGGGGATATACGCGCGAGCGCGCGTCTTCTAGGAGATGAAAAAAAAATTCGGCCACTTTTCACGCCTTTCGATTGTATATCGATGATCGTGTTGGTCGGCAAAAAAATCATACGAATTTGCAGATTTTTTTACATGGCTGGTTGGTTATTTTTGATGGAAAAAGCTTTGATAGAAACACAAATATTATTATTTTTGTTTAAGATGTTTAGACTTTCTTTGATAAATACAACGTCAACATTCAATAAAAAAAATAAAAAGACATTTTTTCATAAAAATTATTAATCATAATAAAATCCATGAATTTCGCATGATCAATTCACATTGTCATAATTTTCATTCTTAAGAAACAATAAAAATTTCATTAAAAAAACGCAATTAAAACGTTGTTAAAAGTATTTACTTTATAATTACCAAGAAACGTAGTATAGCAAAACATCCCTGCCTACAGTATCTCTCTCCAAAGTCTTGAAAATCAACCCTCAATTTTCATCCACAGCGCGTCTTTTGCTCGCCGAAGAAAACATCGAAGGAGGGGCAAAAACTGGAGGGAGAGGTACAAAGCAGTGGGCCGAAAGAAATAAGAAGAAGAAGAAGACTACGCCTTCACGGAGAAGATAAGAATGTCGAGACGAAAAAGAGGGAAAGCGATATCTCTCCCCAAGGGGTTGCCTGTACGCTATATACATCTAATCAAAGCGCAAAGAGGCAGACGATCGATGCTTTATACGCGCGCGGTCAAGGAAGTCCTTGGCAAGACGAGGCTAATACGCCTTTCAGTAGCTCTTTTCACAGCGATGTTTTTAGTGAGGCTATCGGAAAATAGGAGTTGATTGGCCCGTCGATTCCTTTTTTTTTTATTTTTCATTCGAGAGCTCTACGTATTCATTGAAGAGTGCGATTCAGAAGTCAGACTAACTAGTATCTATTTTTATTTCGTTTAAGATCGTACAAATAATTAAAAGCAAAATAAAATCTTGATACGAAGAATAAAACGTAAATACCCATCCCAATAAAAGAAAATCCTGCAGCAGTCATTTTCCCTCTCGTGAATCAGTAGTAACAGCAAAGCTTTCATCAGACTCCCGACTAATAAAACACCGCAGCATCCGGTAAACGATTTCTAAATACCCTCTCTCTCTCTCTTCAATGACAAAACCTTTCGGACACAGCCTTTAAGTACAAGGGACGCATCCCCGCGGCCGTAAAAACTCTCGTATACATATATACACGGCTCTAGATTTCGTTTTTATGCCATTCTAAAAAGTGGCGCGGGTAGAAGGAGATCGTAAAAAGCGCGCGGCCGGGTCAGGACCGTAAAAAGTGTGGCAGCCTTATGCTGCTACGCGTGGCTTCTTCTTTGTTGGTCCCTTTTTATTGGTACTGGAGATCAAGTCGGTGGAATTGTACTGCGGTCCGATCTGCTATTCGTGAAATTTATTGGGTAAAACGAAATCTATTTATTTATAGTTTTCAATTTTTAGGCAAGAAATTTTTGCAAATGCGTTATTCTCGTACACCGAGGACTGCTAATTAAAAATGCAAAAAATACTGACCACCTTTGTACGCAGCATCCAACGAAGAGATTGGTTGGACCCTCTATCATACATCATTCCAAACCAGTTTCAAGAAAAAAAATCGAGAGATCACCTTTTCATCCCTTCTCACACAACAGTGATGTATCCTCTCGCTACATTGTTCTCTTCTGTCGCGAGATCTTTAGAAAAACAAAGAAATAAATTTAAAAAAATCTTTCAATTGTATCCCCTTTGTTAATAAAAAAAAAACTTGTGAAAAACAAGTATAATCAAGAGTGGTCATTGCGCCTTTGGCACGAGCGGTCCGACGGCGGCGGCGGGCGGCGTAAGTTAAAAGTCTTAGCGCTGTAGGCAAATATATAGCGCGACGTTAAAAACAAAAGCTCTTAAATTTATGACACAATCAAAAAGTCGTCTTTATTATTTTCCATCCTCTCTCTCACTCTCTCTCTCTCTCTCTCTCTCTCTCTCTCTTTCTCTCTCTCCTTTCTCTGGCTTCTTTTGTTACTTTACTTACCAGGCGACTCGCGAGCGCGAACTTGCCTTACCTTAAAAGCAACATCGTGATTTATCAACTCGTTATTTTCATTGTGGAAAAGAAATGGCTTTTATGCTCCTTTCTCGCTACGTTTATTATCTTTAATCTAAAAAATTATACGCTGTTCTTGGTGTACATTCGTTGTAAGACTTTTATTGTGGATATTTAATTTTTATCGCGATGTCAGTGAGTAACATTGGCTTTGAAGTGTAAACTTTAATAAAATCAAAGCTAAAATATGAGTGTAACTGTAAATCGTTCATATCGTATCTGAATGCGCTATAAATCAATCAATGGCAATTTTTTTTTTTTTTCGCAAACACGAGAGCAACCGCGGAACACTTCTGATCCCATAGTATATCGTAAAAAAAGGAAATGCCGAAAAAAGCGTAGATAATTATATGGTGCCACTTAGAAACGGATGTCTTGCTAGCGCGAAATGAATGAGCCGCGGCGGTGGCGGCAACGGAACGGTCAGAGAATGCGGAAGCGGCAGCTGTTTCGGGTAGGCGACCCCATGCATACACGCCGGTAAACGGCCGACCTTTACCCCCGGGCCTCTCTCTCTCTCTCTCTCTCTCTCTCTCTCTTTGGTCATGTGCGAGCGCGTGCAAATTTGCATACTGGTCAGACGCGTGTGCAGCTTGTGTATGTCCATTCTCGTCGCCTCTCACTCGGACCTGGCAGTTTCAGTTCGCATTCGGCTCTCTCAGAACGATCAGCCGACCAGATATATCTATTGTTGCTGCTGTGTATAGCTGCTGCTGCTGCTCCTCTTTGGATATTTGGGTCAGTGTCGCGCGGGTGGTGTTTATTCGTTCGAACTGTGCGACAGTGTAAAATGACGTTTCGTTATAAAAAATGTATTTTATAGATTTTGTTATGAGATGAAATAAAAATGTACTTGTACATTTTATTTTGTGATTTGTTGGGTGGAACTTAAAAAAAAGCGTGATTATATTTTTAATTTTTAATTTTAATTTTATTTTATTCTTATATTTTTTATATCTTCGATCGAATAATTTCTAATAATAAAAATAAAATGAAAATCACAACAGTAAAATCGAAAAGGTATCTTTTTATCTGAATAATCAACCGCACGTATAAACCACGAGATTCGAGTGAGAAGCAGCGTGGAAATTCTCGCGAGTTTTTGCACATACCGAGACGGAAAGTCTTTGGAGGAAACAAAAGCAAACCACAATTCCTTACATACCTTTCGCATTACTAGTCCCTCTTTCTCTCCTTCTTCTTGGCCGTTTAGAAGACGATTCATCCCCTTTCATTAATTCTTGTGCTTTTCCTCAGCAGCTTTTCAAACGCTATTGCAATGCAATGATTATGTTTTCAATATATAAATGTTTTTGTTGAAGAATTTGATGCTTTTGTAATGTTAATTTTAACAAAGAAATATTTTGATCATTAAAAATAAATAAAAATACAAAGTGGCGTTAAAAAATACCAATGATATATCCTTAATGGATGAAACACAGAAAATATTTTAGTGTTTTGCTGAATTTTATTCCGAATTCTCAAAAATATTAACTAAGCTGTGTGTACACAGTAAAACATTCATAAATTTTGTTAAGTGCTTCACGAAAGCTTACAACAAATAAACGGAATATGAATGTGCATATAATTAATGCACATTGTCGTTGTATAAATTATGCAAATAATTATGACGTAGCACCTTCGGGGTAAACCCTTGGAGATATCTAAACTAAATATATAATATACAATATTCTAATCTTCAAATATGACTCCTTTATACTACATTTCAATACGCAGAAAAAATAAATACGTGTTCGAAGTAATAGTTTTCAATTCTCAAGGTCGCTGTTCATATCTGGAACGTAATTGTAAATTAAAAAATACAAATAAAGCAACCAGGAAAAAAAAAAGTACGAAAGCAAACGAAACGAAAATAAGCCATTTGGTTTTCATTCCCCGTCAGCGAAGCGATCAACCCTACCATTTTTCGCCCCTCTCGTGGACTCTCGTTTCTACCCCCACACCCCCCTACGCTGCCGATGTAAGATTCGCGAAGGGGTAGAAGAAAGACAATGGAAAAAGGCTGACGCCATCTTTAATTTCGTGTAACTACCCCCTACTTCTTTTCTTTCTTTTCGAGCGTTGCCTGAAAAGAACGCGCCGTTCTCTCCTTTTGCGATCAATAAATTCGGCGCTTTTTCGCTCCTCCTACCCACGTGGAAAAAAGGCCGCGACATTCGTGTTTTTTTTATTGTGTTTTATATGAATTTAAAATATACGTGCTTCGCGATTTTCCAGATATGATAAATTTTAATCGGTGTGTATTGGTTCGAGAGATAAGCGATACGATTGATAAGTAAATATTAATTCACATTGAAGATTGGAAATTATAAAGTAGCATTTCCAAAGCAGCTATTTCAGGAATAAAAAGACCGCAATAATAAAAACTACTTTGAACGATGACATGCTAGATTGGAAACGTACAGTCACTTTTGTAATTGGCAAATGAATCATCATTAATTGACTTGGCTTCAATTTCAGCCAACTATACCAGCTTCGAAACCACTTGTGCGTTTTTTTTTTCACATTGCACAGCTTTTACACATGGCTCAATTCAGATATATTTAGCAATTAAATTTTGAATCAATATATTTTGGAATATTAAATATAACGATCGTAATTAAGAAATTAATTTCTGAAAAAATTATCTTTATCGGAAAAAAGTATCCAATATTTTATTGACAAGTTTATACACCGAAAATACATCGTCAATATTCAAATTCGTGAAACCGGTATCATCGCTGCCTGACATGCCGATATTTAAATAATTTATCAAACTCATACTCGCAAAGTCTCAACTAGAGTTTAAATAACCTTATCTATTCGTGGCCTGAATTTCATAAACAACAAAAAAAGAATGCGTCTATTACGTAATAATCGATTAACGCTAGTTCCAAGATAATCATCACGTGGTCAGATGGCGACACGCGCCAGGCCACCTTCGTAAATTCGCATACAAATCGCAATTGAAAACAAACGGAGCGTTGTGTATATACGACAGATCGAGTGCATATATGAATTTGAAAGTTTGATATTTCAAAGAATTTTTTCAAAGGCACACGTTGTTGTCAGATAAGCGACGGTGCTTAATCTGAAAAAATGAACGGTCGCGGCCTCAGTGACTGTCGGTACACGTAACGATGAAGTTCGCCGTTCTACTACTACTCCTCTTTGGTTTCACAGGTGGTGTGAAGGAAGGTATGTAAAAACAAAAAAAAACAAAATTGTTGCATTTTTTTCCTAACAGCAACAAGTGTTATATGTGCGCAGATAAAAAATTCTGGCGAAACGTCGCGCAGAAGGAGTTGGAAGATGCATTGTCATATACCTGGAACCAAAATCGCGCGCGCAACGTTATTTTGTTCATTGGGGATGGTATGAGCCCTGATACCATCACTGCCAGTAGAATTTATCGAGCCGGCGAGGATAGTTATCTCGCTTGGGAGAGATTTCCTCACGTTGGTTTGTTGAAGGTAAAAATTTTTTTGATTTATCGCTGATTTTCTAATTCGAATCTAACCTTCATAACTTTTCTTTTTTTTTTACTGTAGACTTATAATACAGATAAGCAAGCGCCCGATTCGGCATCTACAGCGACTGCACTGTTCAGTGGTGTGAAGACGAACTACAATGTGCACGGAGTTGACGCGAACGTCAAGCTCGATGATTGCGAGGCGAGTTACAATGCCGACCATCGGCTCGACTCGATTGTCGAATGGGCTCAAGCTGCCGGCAAAAGCACTGGTAAGTGGATTTTATTCACCCGCTGTTGATAAGTTGCACTTGTGTGGTAATGCTATAGGAGCTTGCATTAGGATTTGAATGATTTTGGGAGTTTAGGGCTGATCGAAAAGGGCTATTACTACTTGTTGGTATATCATAAGTTTGCCGCACAATTTTTCATGGCATTTTTAAATATTCAACTTCTGTACAACGGAGGAAATTAATATTTCTTTAAAGTTTTCATCGTATTTAAATGTTTCGAAAACTGAGAGTTACTCTGAATAATAATTTTATTCGTTTATTTTTAACTTTGTTTATATTACAATGCTTTGCTACGAACCAGCTTATTATTTCCCAACTTAAATTTCATAATCCAATGCACTTTACATTCTATGGACAGAACAGAAAAAGAATTATAACGCCTTGTAATTATGCTGAAAAGGAGTCTTCATGATTAAAAATCATTCTTACGTTTCAACATTCATATTCGTAGTTGATGTAGAAGTACGCAATAATGAATACTAATTCACCTTGAGTGTGCAGTCTCTATTTTCATAATTTCAAAATTATTGTATTTCTCATGCCTATGAGGCAAATAATGCTGCGAATCGTTAAAAATTCGTGTTTCATAATAATTCTTTTATGATCTGCAATACGTTTTTATTAAATATTGAAATAGGTACATTTTTTTGAGTTCATCCAGTTCTATAAAATATAACTAAACTTAATCTGTCCTTGAAAGACTTTTTCAGTATTTAATGTGAGTTCGTACTAAGTGTAACATATTTTATTTCCTATATTTCGAATCACTTTTTTTCAAACTGCATCCTGGTTAAACATCCTTTCATTAAATAAAAATACGATAAAATGCTTATTTATAAAACTGACATAAAACGCATCATGCCTGCTGACCTGAAAAGCATGAGTCAAAACAGTATCAACTCCGAAAAAATTCCACTGTGAAAGAGAACGGCACGCGTTATTCCCTAAAAATATCTCGCCAACTTTCAAATAATGCACTTTTCTCTCTCTCTCTCTCTCTCTCTCTCTTTGAAATTAAAAACAGTCGGATTACAAAACTTTGCATTGTCACTTTAATCTTATTTTCTTTCATTCTTTTGATACACACGCTTATAATAAGCACTGCAAGTAGTCGAACCTGATATCAAATTTCTTCACGTATCCAAACAGGATTTGTTACAACCACAAGAGTGACACACGCGACACCAGCACCACTTTACGCGCACGGTGCTAATAGAAAATGGGAGTGTGAAAGCAAGATGCCTCAAGGATCTAATTGCAAAGATATTGCACGGCAATTGGTCGAGAACGAACCGGGTAAAAATATAAAGGTTTGTTTTTTTTTCTGCTACTTTCGTGTCTTTGCATGTGCAAAAATAGAATTTTTAAATTGTCTTCTTACGTAAAGTGTTATGACTTTGATCAAGGCCAGATCTAATAAGACATATTGATATTTATTTTTAATGATCGTAGTCATTATCTTGGGAAAAAGCATATTCTGGTGTGTTACTTATATAAAACTTGTTTGGTTTTATAATTTAAAATTGGCATTTTCTTACGATAGAAAACATAACAAATTCTAAATTTAAACTCATCCGTTGATTATCTCAAGCACGCTATAATTTTCCAGCTATAAATTCAATGAGTATGTGAAAAATTGATTGTCACATTCCAATAACATACTAATTAGGGGAATTACAAAAGTAAAATTAAACGTATATATCGATAAATAAAATTATTCCATCCCAACAGGTAATAATGGGTGGTGGTAGGCAAATGTTACAAACGAAATTCAACGAAACCGACATAGACCCGGTAGACACATGGGCAGGGCGTCGTGAAGACGGCCGTGACTTAATCGACTATTGGATCAACGATAAGAAAAACCGAAGTTTGTTGTACAATGTCGTACAAAACAATGAACAACTCGCGAGCGTGGATCTCGACAATACGGACTACCTGCTGGGTATCTTCGCCAATGGACACATACCCATGGATTACATGAGAGATAAAAGTGGAAAAGGACAACCGAGTCTCGAAGAGATGACTACTGCCGCTTTGAAAATACTTCAAAAATCTTCTAACGGCTATCTACTCGTGGTGAGTTAACGATTTTTATCTGATAATTTGTTTTTGGCGAACAACAAACTTGTTTTGGTTTCGCGAGGTCTTAAAACTTATCTGATTTTTGGCTACTCAGCCAGGCCACTCGAGCGCTATTGTATCTGCATCTTACTCATCCACGGCTAATTCGTGAAAATTTTTATCTTGTATTTTGCACAACGATTGCGAGAGTAATTTATCATCGGCTGATGATGACGAGGAATTATTTTGAGAGGTTGGCTTAATTGATATTTGCTAGAGCTTATCGATGAAAGTTTAAGAAGTATAGCAAGTGACGATCCTGCAGAAATTGATATGGTCAAGCTTTAACATATTTATGCACGTACGTTACGTATTTGGATTTTCCAAAGTTACATGTTATTCTGGAAAAATATCGTTCTTGGTATTCTACGTTGCACACAGACAAAAAATTAAATTTCATGAAACAGACAAAAATCAAAAAGTTGCTTGTCATTACTCATTATGAATTCATCAGATTCAGTAGCAGATAAACATTTAATTCAGCGAAAAACTTTCTTTTCTTTCTTTGTCTTGATACATCAATTAAATTTGAATATCAAAAAAATGTTTCAACGTTACAAATGACATGCACAAATAATTATAAAAAAAGAAACAATAAATTTTTAGAAAGCTTCAACATTATGGATTTAAAATACACCAATCTCTCGAAAATAAGATCAATACAATAACACGACTAATATTCATGTATTTAAATCTATAAAACCATTTGCATCGCTAATTCGTTTCAGGTCGAAGGTGGCCTAATTGATTTCGCGCATCACCGAGGTCACGCGGCACAAGCCCTTCTGGAGACAGTCCGGCTTTCCGAAGCTATCAATGCCACTCTGAAGATGGTGAATCCCGAAGATACTCTCATCATCGTCACCAGTGATCACACACATTCACTGGCCTTCAACGGTAACAGCAAACGTGGCAATAGCGTTCTGGGTAAGGAAATTTATATGCGCGGAGAAACCCCAAATCGATGAGTAATGATTTTGCGTCGATTATTTGAATAATTTGGGTGATTAAAAGATTAAAACTATTGGAATGATGTTATATTTTTTATTAGTCATTTGGACAGTTCCTTTTATACAGGAAAATATTGCATGTCCTTTGTGAAGTTTCCGAAATCATACATCGCCAGTAAGCATGATAATGATAATTATCAATATATCTATATTACAACGATCATACGATATTGATAATTTTAATAAAATGAAAACGAATGAATTTGATGCGTAATCGTATACCTTATCGTATGTTTTATCAGTCTAGTTTGTATTAATAATTTAACGTACATATTATACAGGAATCGCCGAATACTCGAAAATAGACGGAATCCCGTACACAACGCTGTCTTACAGTACCGGTGGACCAAACAACAATGCATACACAGTGGTGCAAAACGATCACAAAAACGAGTCATTTGCCCAGCGACTGAATTTCGAGCAATTGAAAAATAACACGGAAGATTTCACCTACAGCCAACAAGCTGGCATTATCACCGACGAGGCTCATCATGGAGGCGGCGACGTGGCTGTTTATGCACTCGGTTAGTGACTCCCTAATCAATTTGTGTTTTGCAAGTGACGAAATGTCATTCTATGTCAACAGGGGTTGAGTATCTTTATACATTGATAAAGCCTTCATTTTTCATATCAAGATTGAATATTATAGGTGAACATGCGTTATTTTTGAAGTGCAATTTATTTTACGTGAAAAATAAGGGGCTACGTAATGGCAATGTTTTTGTGCTAGTGAATTTTTTTCATCAAGGTCTCAAAAAAGTAATGAGCATTTGTTTGTTTTTTTTTTTTTTTGCAAAATATGAAATAATATGAAGCTAGCAAAATTAATTATAGATTCAATGACAATGGACTTTGAGAGGGGAAATTTTTTTCAGAAATAATAAGTCTTATTTCCATAGAATAATTTCTTTTAATATATTTTTCTGGACATAGATTTATCATGTTTCTGACAGTAACATCTCGCTTATATCACAAAGAGACAATTACAGCAAATAGAACGTCGCGAGCAACTTACGGAACTATGAATCTGAATCGTTAAAACTACGTGTATTGTAAATAATAGACTCTTTTTTTTTCTCTAAGCAAAGAAAAAAAAAACGAACCGTTGCTTACATTATAAGTGCGTGCCTATTTTAAAATTCGCATCGATTATCAATATAATTATCAATTATCCCTTTTCCTCCAGGGCCGTACGCTCATCTATTCCACACGACCCACGAGCAAAATTTCGTTGCCTACGTGATCGCCTACGCCGCCAAAATCGGTCCCCATGCCAATCACTCGTCGACGACTAATCAGTGGAACCTTGTTTGGCTTGGCAGTCTGCTCAGCCTTATTCTCACTTTCTACGCCTACTGGCAGATTTGATCCGTTGGCGGCTCTAGGTTCTACAAGTGTTCTTAGATGGATTTTATGTTTGGTGAAAATATCCGCAGTTTGCGATTAAATTTTCCGCTTGGAATGTACTTTCAAAGTATTTTTGAGATGAAGTATTATTCTGTTAAGGTTGAACTGTGTGTACATTCTGTTGAAAATTTAGTCGAGAGTTTTCGTTTGGTTATTTTTATAATAATATGAAAATGATTATTCAAGTGTTATGTAGTTTCGATTAAAGATTATTTTATTAGAAAAATTATTTTTTGATTTGTTGTCAATAATTACGGAGTCATTCACAAAAATTCGGATATTCTCACAAAAATCATACGAGTAACTATAATAATAGATTTAATATTGCTAGTATTAAATCTACCTCAGCGCACGACATGTGAAAAGAGACAGTTTGTATGTCGTTGAAGTTTATACATATTCTATAGAGTATAATAAATAAAACAATGTAGTAGAAAAAAATGACACGGAAACAATCAACATTATTCATTCTAAAAAAAGGTATCCCAATTGTAATTTAAAGAGAACATACAGTTGCGACGAGTCGCATTCCAATTGCGTGTGAGGAAATTATTGCAGAGCGATAAATTAACATATAATATATTCGAAACTTCATTTTTTCGCTCACGTTATTCGTATTTACAAACAAGTACGTTAAAACGATTTTCATTCTCAGTCTTATACTGCAGAGGATAAGGTATCTTAAGCTAATCATCCTTTAATTTCATCAGTCGACACTGAAATACGTGCAATTTTAACCTTCAGGAGATTGCTTATGAAACATCACTATTACGCTTGTTAACTGCGATGAAAGTTCTTTATCAGCCTAACTGTAGCCTTTGAACTTTGTGTTGTTTTTTTTTTCTTTTCTCTCAATTTTTTTGTTATCCTCCTTCGCTTAATTTCAATGTGTATGTGTATGATAACGCGTGTATATGAATTTAATGCTCGGTGAACTAAACTTAAATTTGCACGTTTGTACCTATATCATGATCGCACGTAGTCTACTTAAAAAAAACTTATTTTCGTATAAAGTTGTATAAAATTATTACGACGGAGACAAAAGAGTCATTCAAGTTCGACACAAAAGTACAATACGAAAAATCGTTTATAATAATCCTTAACCAACCGTAGGAAGATGCTACAAAATTAAATGCAAGAAGCTGATGTTTGTATGAAAAATGTGCTTGAATACTCCTTGCAGATTATGTGAAATCGCATCGGTCTCCCAAAAATCGTCAGAATGTTCTGCTGTATCAATGGTCAAAATTATCAAAATTTCAATTGTAACAATAAGTGTTGAGAGTAATTATTCACAACAATGAACTAGTGATTGATAGAACAAAACATTCCCAAACAGTTTCAAGAAGTTTCTGAAGATCCTCATCACAAGTTTTTTTTTTCATCAATTTTTATGATTTTCTAATTTTTAATATTAAATTCGCTGACGTGATCTTTTAAATAAAATATACAGCTTAATACAAAAATATAAGATATTTATATTAACAAATTTAGAATATCTCAATTCTTTAGGCATTTGAACACCGATACATTTTTGCGATAAAAAAAGTCGTATAATTCATTTAGTAGATTTTTACGTCAATGCAAATCAGTCAAAAAGTATTTTAAATTCAATTATCTTAAAAGACAAGTGTTGAGGAACATACAGAAATTAAAGCCGAGCATTTGTGATGGTACGAGTAAAAGAAAAGAATGACTTAAAGCTATGACTTAAATCTTAAAAAATTCACTCTTCTTTCCTCTTTTCCCTCCTCTCCTCTTTCTTCCTTTGGTGTGCAATTGTGTCGTGGAACATAATCTTCATTGATATGCATGCAAGCAGGACCAGAGCACTAATGAGGAAGATGAATCCAGGTGTGTACTTGCCAATAATGAGTAAACTACAAAGTCCAATCAGTTGGAAAAGAAGAACCAGAGGTGCAAGATAAATTGCAGCAACAAGTAGAGCCGGGATTTGCTTTGGTTTCTGTTTCTTGAACGTATAAAGTCTGGCTTTGGGTTCACTCACTTCAACAGATTTTCTTGGCTCAACGGTTTCCTTCTTGGAAGATAATAATGATTTTTGTTGAAGACCATTTATAGCAGCACGTCGTGCACTTGTATAAACGAACAGCAGTCGTTCAATAAAGTTCTTGATTATCAAGTAAAAGCAGATGTTGACTTTCTTTGCCAGAGGGTGAGACTTTGAGTTTGCAAATGAGTACAGCAAGTACGGAAACAGATTCAAGTTTTGGCAGCAATGGCGGATCTTCTGAGAGAAAAGAGAAGGTGGTCCACTGTAGGTCCCATCTGTTAACAAAAAGTTACAACATTTAATAAAACATTGTCATATGAAATCAATATAGGGTGAAATTAGTTTGATAACAAACAAAAAAATTTATTTGAAAATAATCCTTTACATACCTTTGAACATGTCGGACACACGCCTGACTAAATTTGAAGTTTTCTTAACACTGTCTCCCTCTTGAATAAAATTTGATTTATTCATTTTGATGAATTGTTGCAGAATGAGCTTGTATGAAAAAAAAATCTCCACAAAGACTTTGTTTAGAGTCTGTTATTCGTCTGGCTGTTGAATAAAAGACTGGTGCACAGGATGCAGATATTGCTCCTGAAAACAAGATACCAGAATACAAATTAGATTACTTGCTCCAATAAAATGAAGGCAGAACCACTCGCAGAGCAGATGCATAACCCAAACTAATTTTTATCAGTTTTATTTTTAGACCAGCAGCAATGGAAGCTCTTGTTACAATCAAGCCAATTCATTCGAATAACATTAATTATTTTTCCAAATTTAACTAAATGTCTAGAATAATTTACAAAATCAATAATGACTTACAAAAGGTGAAAAAGAATATGTATCAGCTAATTTTTAAATGAAAATTGTAGAGTCAGACAAGATTTTATTTTGAAAGAACTTGAGGTGGCGCAAGACTATCTCAGACTACAACAAATATTTTCAGATGCAAAGGAGACCTTCGACCAGTATCATGTGTATTAAGAGACTCTGATCACACAGAACTTTTTATGAAAAAAATCATGTGGCTTGATAACCCTGAGCACTGAGATTACAATGCTGCCTAAAAGACTTGTAAACTCGTGTAATTACATTGCTAATCACTCTGCATAGCCAAAGCAGGAACATTAGATTAATCAGTAATAAAAGATTCGATAAGAGAACATTTGCTTGTCTAGTTATTTCCTTATCGAGACAAATTTTTGTCTCCATCATCTGGTGGCACGTGTTTCTCTGATGCAAGTTCATGCTAACATGACCTCCGCAATCAGTGAGCACACTAATCACACAAACAACATTAATAATTTTTAATTGGTCTTCAAAATAAAAAATTTATCACAACTTTTCAACTCAAATGTATGTATCTCTCTCTATTACTCCAAAATATGTAAAAGACAATTTTTTTTCAACTTGCATCACATTTTTCAATTTTCAAAGAAGACTGAAAATGACAAAAGAAAAAACGAACACGTCAACCCTTCACAAAGCAATCTCGAATCAGATAAAACTGGTTAATCGCAGTACAGCAGGCAAGAAAAACTCACAATCAGTCTCTCATTGATAAAGCAACACCTCACTCGGCAACGATTTCGATGCACATCAATAAATTAAACTCCATTAACTCTTCGAGTTTTAACCGACGATTACCAACCGGAAGCGGTTCGATATCGTGTAACGATCGATGAGTACTAGAGAATTGGCTTGAGTTCAATAAGGTCATTTAAAAAGTCAACGGCGAAGTGGAAACTTCTAGGTGCTTGCTTTGCAACACCCACACGTATGTATATACATATGTATGTATAGGGCGCAGTACGTTTATGTACATGTTGCGCGCATGTGCCGGTCAATGCTGTCAGTTTGTTTTTATTTCAAGCCGGGGAATCAAGACTTATTCTATTATCCTTCAGCTTGCTTTGTCAACAACCTTTACCGCAAGATTATATTTTCCTTTATGATTCCGAATAGAAGCATTTCGATTGAGAAACATTGACAACAACTTCGTTATCACATGCAAGTAATTTAACGTAAAAATTTTTACAAACTGACAACATATGATCGGACAATCATTCCAAAAATTAATCAAGATTTCTAAGAATTTTTTTTGATGAAAATGCGGCGATACGGCGGGAAAAGAAATTGTTCGATGTGCCTCGTCGCCGAGATAAGGTTAAAATTCGAAGGCAAAACAATAATAGAAAAAACTCACCTTGACAGATTTCGGAGCAGAGTAGTAGTAGCTAGTAGTAATAGAAATCTTTGGCTTCAGTATCGTCTTGCTGTGGCGGTCAAACCGTGCTAAGCAAGAGTAAATCACAATGTAGCTGTTAGGTTTCTCTCTGTTTGAAACTCCTCGAGCGGAAGTTCCCTTGGCAATACGAGCCTAACTGTACTTTTTATAAAGGTTGAAGACTGTTGGGAACTCGCGAAATATGCCCATATTACACCTTCCAGCTTTTAGTGAATCACTCACTCCGAGAAAACGCGCGTCGTCGTTGTCGTCGCTGCCGAAGCACCTGGCGAGGAGAAGCAACGAAAATATTTTATGTATAAATTGCCAAACGACTGTGACTGTGGCTCGCGCACGAATGTGCTCTGCCGGCCGAGTGCCGCTAGTGAAGTAACCATAGCCGAAAGAGTGGGGGGTGAGAGAGAGAGAGAGAGAGAGAGGAGACGCTTTGCCATGATGCCAGCTTGCTTCAACCGCATGCTCCGCTCACTCGCGCGCGGGGCCAGTAGGTGCCAGTAGGCCAGCAAATGTCTCTACATACCCCCACCTTTCTCTCTCTCTCTCTCTCTCTCTCTCTCTCTCTCTCTCGCAGGGGAAATTACGCTAAATCGGGAAAAATTGAGGAGGGCTCTTTTTCGGCTACGGTGCGTGGGGATTTTTTTTGTCAATTTGTTGACGATGAAGAAGCGTTTTATCGATTGCGATAATTTCATCGTTGGTTTTTTTTATTGTTAATCAAGTGTATCTAATGTTAATCTGTGATTATTCATTACTTAATGACACGACGATAAAAAAAATGGGAAAACGTGTGCAACGATATTTATCGTAAACCAAACGTTCATCAAGGTATCTCAAACATTGACTTAATACTTCAACTAATAGTTAAAAAAATAGAAATTTTTATAACACTTGATTGGCTAGAAAATACTTTGTTGCAGTAATCAGACTTTTCAATCAATTTTAATGTTCATTTAATAGCATCTTCTTTTTATCGCAAAAAAATCTTCAGAAATAAAAAAAATAATAGATTGAATTATTATTGTTGATGTTTGAACATTGTCTGATCTTACAAAACTGCAATTATGGAATATTTATAAGTTATTAATTTAATTATATATAATAATCAATTTCGATTTACAATAAGCTTTTGTTTCAATCGCACTGCACAATAAAAATTATTTAACTGAAAAATCTTATACAACATATCTATATGTATACTATTAAAACTATCCAAACAAAGTGTCAAAGTATTTTCGAAACACAATACATAATTCATTTTCAATTCTAAATAGCTAAACATCGCCAACACGTGAAATTAGAAAATTACTGAACGACAAAAATACTGTGAAAGTTTGAGCAACGAAATAGAGAGAAGCAAACAGACAGTATAGCAACGAACTTACAATACACCGTTAGAGTTGCTAATAGTCAAGAGTGTAGGTATAGCCGAAGCACTAATTTATTTTTCGATTTCGCAAGATAGCGGCCAGCGAGGATCTTTTCACCAACGTCGTTGCAGTCTATAGTACGCACTGAGAATAACGAATGTTGTGTGAGCGGAAAATATGATCGACGAATTTATATTGAGCCTCAAGTATTTTCGGTCACGTAGACCGCGCTGCACGCATGCGAACGAGGAACATGATGTTTTGTTTTTTACTTTTCCGTCAAGTTCTTCACAATTCTTCCGATAATTTTTAGTAGGACAGTGTGTCTGCGGTCGTAGCAGTCAATGACTCACGCCAATCTATTGGTCGGATCAAAGTACAAGCCTGCACTAATGACAACACGGCGCGTCGACGACAAACTGTATAGTTCTGTAATAATTGTCTCGATAATTGTCGTTTAATTAGCTGCTTTCGCTAAATCTGTTTTGTTTTATTGCCTGATTACACTTGAATATATGGAGCTTTCAATCGAGCTTAATATTTTTATTATTTTCGAAATAAATACTAAAAATTTTGCTAAAGGGCAATGTTCCGGTATCGATAAAATGTCTATCTGCTCTATCAATAAATTACAAATTGGCACGAACAGTGTCTTCACTCGTATCGATAATTAATTGAATAATTATAGAACTTTTAAAATTGATTTAATCTCAACAATGAAAAATTACAATCAATAAATTATTATTTTCAATGACAATCTTGCTCTTGATAACAACCTTGTACTTTGCACATCGCTCTAAATTGTTTTTTCCCACTATTACACACGCGCGCGCACTTCATTGAAACTGTTAAAGTGAAGAATGCTCTCGCGCCGAAGGACATTATAAAATACCTTCAATCTTTGGAAAATGACTACGTAAACAGGAAATGATTTATCGATGCTTGCTGCTGTGTATGGGAAATTTCCAGTTTGTAATTTTAATTTTAATTTTTCTGAATAAAAACGCGTGTAACATCAAGAACGACGTTAACGTAAGATTGCAGAATAATGGACTTTGACCACAAACGTATTATGAAACTCGTAATTAATTCTTTCTTGCACACACTATTTGAAGAAAAAAGAGAGAGAAAAATGTATGTCAAGTACTGACCGAAAAAATACTGAGCTTTCACGAAACAGCGCCAGAAAAAAAAAGAAGAAAAAGAAAAATCGTAAACATAATTGCAAACTTTTACGACGACCAAGATTGTGTAAACCGCAAGTTCCAAAGTTCAAACTCTCACTCGTGAATGTATACACATGTATCCTTGACTCATCCAAAAACTTTCGTCCTTTATTCGCGTCAGAGCCAATATATATATA
>JAWWMK010000040.1:16214494-16233912 GCA_035047105.1 Galeopsomyia nigrocyanea
AACAAAATTTCTTTGTCTGAAAATTTTATAATCCCAAAATTTTAAACTCCTGTTGAAATACATTGTAGTTATCCATGCTTTTAATATATTGTGATCTGCATATTCCCTCAATCGATTCTTCAAATCATAGAATATAGAAACTCCGTGACCAGAGCAGTATATGCCCTAAATCTCAATTCAGACCGCTCACGGCCTTTGATTTAATTTCTCATAATAATGAGAGGTTTATCAAAATTCGTGGTGCGTGCGTGCTAATTTATTAATGTTTTTGGCACTTTGTGTCTATCATTTCTTGTTTAGTGCTCATATAATGTTCACAAAGGGTCTCTAGATGTCCATTATCGCTTTGAAAAATAATTCTATAATTCCTAGACAATATTCTCTGTTTATTTGTTTTATTATCCTGATAGGTTATTTTTTGATAGTTATTATTTTTTTAAGATGGATCCCTACCTCAACATACCAGTGGGTGGGGAGCCACTTCAATTACCAGATGCTACAGCTGTTGCTGAGCTATATCTTTAGTGTTAGTGTTAGTAGAAGTAGCAGTTAGAGTATACCATAACTATTTTTAATAACAAGTTAAAGAAAGGAGTTTATCGTAAAATGAGAATTAGCTTGCAGTTTTAGGTAAGTTGAATTTTTTTCAGCTTTTATAATATTTTTTTCCCAAGATTTAAATCAGTTGTGTATATTTGTATTTTGTAGGGAGGTGAATCAAATCAAATACAGCAGCTGAAGGAGTTTAAAAGAGTAAATAGTTCCTTAAAGTTTGTAATGATGGTGGTTTAAGGAAAGCCATGAACGTGATTGTCTTTTTATATCTGGGAATACTATTAGATATGAGCATTAGATGATTGAGTGTTTACATGTCATGGGTTTACATTTTCATATATATATATATTCTCTATATATATATATGCCTTCGTCGTTGTCCCTCGCGACGCTCGACAATAAAATATGCACACACACACACACACACACCCATTTATATATATATCGTGGAAGGTTGGGGGGTCCAGGGGGTGCGGGGGCGGAGCCGCTGCAAGCGCCGCAGGCGAAAGCACTGCAAGTGGATGATTCATGAAAATGAAAAATTTACATATGAAGCTGTACAATGAATAGTCAATTGGAGAAGAAGAAGAAAAAATTCCGCAAGCTCTAGCGTTACAATGTATTTTTGCCATTTTAGGCTTCAAGAATCGGCATTTTTTTTTATAGATTTCGTCAGTTACGTATAAACATACATTTTGAAAAATATAAGAAAAATCGGGATTTTATCATTGACAAAGTAGAACAAGTAAATTTATTTAGACAAACTGTCAAATTTTGTTTTTCATAATCCATTATTAATTTTCGGTCTAGTCCCATATTGGGCACAATCGAAAGTGATCGAAAATTTAAGTAATTGGCTCGTCATTTTGCTTATTTACATGCTAGAAAATTTCTGGGGAGTGCTTTTAAAAGGGTGAATGAAGATGAGTCAAATGGTATGTCGCAGTTTTATGTCTAGATGTGTTGAACCAAATTAAAACGACATGTATTCGTTGAAATGAAAATTTATCGAGCTGAAAAATTTGTTCACGTGAACCCCAGACGTCTGCTGCAAAACAAATTTCGTCTTTGGGATAATTTGAACCGAGAATTGAACTTGTATTATTTGATAGTGCAAACATAATGCCATGCATAAACGCAAAATCTGAGCAATAGTTCCATATTGGGTATAGTCCCCATATTGGGTATACCTACCTTACATCAACAAAGATAGATGCTTGAGCGTTCATCTTTGTGGCTTATATATAGATTTACCAGAAAAAAAAAAGATTTATTTTGGCCTATATGAATAATTTCGTACTCTTTGAAAAAGCACAACGGTAATGTAATTAGTTTACTAGTTATCAAGTTCATCGAGTTCAATATCCATTTCCATTCGTGATGAAAAATTTTCTTAGTTCTTTTCCTACAAAACCTTCAAGGAAGCAATCCGCCAATGCAGTTGGCAGCGTTTTCAAGTAGTTTGCTTGCCAACTTTTACGAGTTAATAAATCAAATAAACTAGAATTAATTTAAAATAGTATTCAATGTAAAACAAGTGATGGGGATAAAGAATAATCAATTTTTTGCGTTCTATAACCATTTATTTATATTACATTACTATAAATATCTTTAGTTTTCACTTTTTGAAAGCAAAATCACAGCTACATAAAATGTGGCCCTATAAAATATTTCCCAATTTAGTAATAATACATACGATTGATAGTAATCAAATCCATATATTTTTTCTTTTTTTTTTCGCTTTACGAAAAAATGCGAAAAATTTAATAATACTAGTGACAATATTCCATAGCGCTACTTTTACGTATGATCTACAACTATTCTCTTTTCCGGGGCCCCCGTTTAACTACGGCCCGTAACTTTGCAAATTTTAATTACATGAAACTATCTACAGCACGCCTCAGATTCACGATTGAAACTAGATAAATATTGTTCATGACTTTTACATATTCACTTGTCGATCACCAGTTTGTTTACCCGAGTTTTCGCGCAAGTACTCGATTGTTGGAAATAGTACATTCAAGTATGGCACTCGTATGGCTAGCTAGTTTAATAGTCTAGCTTCAGGAATCAGGTTATCCCCCCTCGTATTTTATTTACATTCGTCAATGTCGAGTAATATTTTGCAAATTCAACCAAGTTGACCATATTTAAGTAAGCGGCAAAATTTATTTTATAAATCGGATTCAAGGCACATTTTCGCACTTTTTTGCCGTGTCTTTACATTGTAATGATAATAATAATAATAGTAATAATAATTATAATAATAGTAATTTATTTATCGAGTTATCTCAACTGGCAGTCTTTCGAATAAATTAAATTTCATATAAAATCTTTACAATACTGTTTGTATATAATACGATATCCGCACACGATTTCCGCCTCCTGATTAAACATTTTCGCTACATCTTTATCTATTTGGTTCGCTCCAACTTACTATATTGCCTTACTTACAATTCGTATCGAGTCTTTTGTGATATACTAATCAACGCAAATTCGTTAGTCGACGATAGTCGGAGAATTTGGTTCAGTCATTATCGTCGCCAACATAGCTATACAATTAAGCGTCCATGTGTCTGTACTTATGGGCCGACATTTGAGCCAAGCCGAGAACTGCGTACTGACACTGCAGGCAATGGTAATGAGTTTGTTTGCCAGAATGCTGGCATTGCATTGCCCCACACGGTTGACTGGGAGTGAATTTTTGAAAGCCTGCTGCGGCTATACTGTCTAATTTGGCGTGTTGTCGACGGTGCGCAACAACCTTATTCGTGTCGGTACATACAAAGTCACATTTCAGACAATGAAAATGTGAGGCCTTATTCTGCATGGATCCCAGAGACGAGGTGTAAGCGCACTGGCTCCTGCCGCACGGCACGTTTGCTCGGTACTGCTGAAAATCACCGCCCATGAGCGTGTCAAGACGCTCGTGCCTCGCGGTATGTTGAACAAATCGGGTCTTGTCGCAAAACGAGTATCCGCAGTCTTGGCGCATACAGTGAAAGTGCGTCTGATGCTCCCTATAGCCGCAGTGGGGATACCTACAGTCTTCGTTGAACCGGAATCGTATGTAGCCGTCCGGAACCGGCTCATCCTTGAGCATTCTCATCGAGTGATGAAGCCGTTGCTTCTTGGCATCGGCTGCTGCCGCCGCTGATAATGTGGCGTCCGACGGTGACAGCGAACGCTTCATAACGTTCAAGTTCGTCAAAGGATTATTACTGGCGGTCGGTAATGGTGGGCCAAACATCAAGCTGGGTGCTCCGGCATACATTGAACCGTGCTGTAGGAATGGAGGTAACGCTTGATTCATCAGAGCAATTTGCTGGTTCATGGCTGCCATTACAGCAGGACTAGGAAAATGAAAGCTGTGACCCAAATCGTATCCTGGAGGCGGCGGCGGTGGCGGCGGCGGTGGCGGCGGCGGCGGCGCTTGTTGAACGCTCATCCGTTGTTCGGCAACAACAATTATTTGATTGTCCGGCGTTATAGGTACGCTAGTCGCCTCAATCAGCTGCTGCTGCTGCTGCTGCTGCTGCTGCTGCTGCTGCTGCTGCTGCTGCTGCTGCTCTGCCTGCTCTCGTTTTATCTGGTTTTGTTGGTTTTGTTGGATTTGATAATGCTGCTGCTGCTGTATTTGGTGCTGATACGGATGCGGATGTTGCTGCTGACTACCGAGTAACGCGCCTGCAGAATGCTTCGCGACGTGACCAACTAAACGATCCAACTCGGAGAATGCCTGGTTGCAGGCGTTACAGTGGTAGTGATTTTTCCGTTTGAGCTTGCAGAACGGACGACTGCAGCTTTGTTCTGGTCCATAAAGCGTGTGAATAGTCGACGATGACGGTGGCGATGAAGGCGATAAAGACACTGCTGCTGAGCTGCTTGTCATCGTTACGATTGGCGGCGCTACTGCTACTGCTGCTTCTAAAACAATAGTATACAATTGGTCACACAAAAAAATCAACTTGAAATAAACAACTTTTTAAACCAACCAACTAATTACAGTCGCTATTTGCAATTACGTTTGTCCATTTTGTAAAAATTTGGAATCTAGATGGACAAAAATAATAAGAGACACACGAACCTTGGTGCACGGAAGCTCGCATGGATAACGGTAGTGCGGATTCACTCGGCGGTCCGGTGACCGGATAATAGGTGCCTGCAGCCCTCACCACTAACAATAATCAACCAAAAAAAAGAAAAGAAAACAAAGCACACTTCAATTTTTACTTGCAAGTCTTTCTACCAAGCTACATGCAGTGTACAGAACGATCGACGCAATACTTACCAGTAGTTTTGTTCATGTCCGCTTGCTGCTCCATGATTTTATCATTGATTGACTCATCGATCAACTCGGCAGGATTTTTTACGTGTATCCTTGGTTTAATCTCTTCGTTTTCGGTATGTTGCTGCTGATCGTGAAGCGTCATCGCGGAGTAACGTACGAAAGAGTAGTCGCAACCTGGACGCGTGCAGTGAAAGTGGCGATTGATGCGATTGTTGTGACAAGTCATCAAGCGGCAGTCGACCATCCTGTCGAAGAAGGCAAAACCATCTGGTATGTCGACATTGTCGTGAAAATCTTTGCTGTGCATCAAAAGCTGATCGGGACGATCAGTAGAAAAGTGACAACGAGGTTGCGAGCAGTGATGATGCCTAATCGAGCGTAAGCCGCAGGAATTGTCGGGGCATGTATCTGGTCCATAAGTAGAAAACCCAACGGGATCATCTTGCTCATCTTCATTATCCTCATACTGCTGATGATGATGAGGATGATGATAAGCGGGAAGAGCAGGGGATGAGATTTTTGGTAGTTTGAAGCTAGTAAATATCGCTTGTGGTGAGTCATTGCTAGTCGGATCGCCTCCACTCCAGATTTCAATGACTCGATTTTTGGGAGGTCTGCCTCGCTTTCTCCTAAACATGGCGTCGATGTTCGTCAGATGAGTTAGCGTCACTTCGGAAGACAGAGGTTGAGAGGCAGCTGCCAATTGACGACTGTACTCGTGAATCTTGTAATGCTGTAACCGGCGAAATGGTTTGTCGGTCGCGAGTATAACCTCTCGACAATTGTCCCAGTTGCAATGGTAATGCTTCTCCTTGTCGGTGTAAGGACAGCTGGATTCGTCGCATCCGCCCTCCTCGAAAAATGCGTCGGTTATACGCTCCTGCGTCTCGTGCTCGCGCAAATGCTCGCGCACCTCGCGGGGATCGCGCAAAACCGCCCCGCAACGCTCGAGACCGCAATGATAGTGTTCTCTGCCGAGATTGCAGTTACACTCCGCCGATGCCAGGTAAGCCAATTCGATAGATGTCAATTGCTGCTGCTGTTGCTCCGCAGAGGCGCCGCCACAAGTCGCCGTAGTAGCAGTCAGATCAATAGCAAAATCAGCGTTACTGCTCTGACAAGAGTCGTCCATAGAGTAGAGCGGCGGCGAGCCATGCTCCTCGTTCGAACTCTCGCCGCCGTTGTTGAGATTCAGCGGCCAACAAGCGCTCGCCGATGAAGTAGAAGCCTGCTGCTTATATCTGCGATAAGCCAATTCTGTGTCGTTTCTTTCGTGCTTGCGCTTGTGCGAGAACAGCTGGCCCGAGGAGTGAAGAACGTAATTACATTGCGGGCGTATGCAGTGGATGTGATTGCAGACTCGCGAGAATCGACACTGCTCGAACGGGCACGCCTCGGACTTCATGAATTTTTTGAATCCGTCGCGCGACAGTTGCTCGTCCTTGATGTGATACGACTTGTGCTTGTCTGCAAATGGGGAAAAAATTGTAACAAGAATAATTTGTACCAAAAGGATCCGCTTGTTACAAAAAAAGAATAATTTTGTAGCTGGCCGATTCCATTCAGATTCATGCAGGCTGTCACTATTGATATTTAATTTCGACTTTTGCTTCCTTGGAGAGGTAGCTTTGTTTTCGGTTTTTTTTTGAAAATTTTCGTTTTTCCACTATAGTTTTTTTGTTTTCGATATTTCATGCTTCTGTTTTTTCATGGTGCCTGCTGTCCGGCGGATGTGTGTGTGTGTGTGTGTGTGTGTGTTTATTGTCAACCGGTATGACTTGACTAGTCGATGGATTTTAATGAATTTATATTCACATGTTTTGAAATCCTTCAAGGTAGGTGGGAAATAGTACATTACGTACCAAGGGCGTAAAGGGGGTTTTTTTTTTTACCAAAGGGGCAATTGCAGTACGAGTCGAGGTGAGCTAGCATGAGGCGAAGCCGAGTGCGTTTGCGAGCCGATGACGAGTTCTGCAAGCACCCGAGGTCGAAAAACCCCTTTAGCCCATGGTGCGTATGTCACGCATGTATTGATTTTGCGATTTTGCGTCCATAACAAGAGAGCAAAATATGACAGGTTTTCGACGCGGCAACTACTTCTTATAGATTTATTCACGTGTACATTTATTTCATATAAAATGACAAAATGAAAAAAAAATATATGTGTGTGTGTGTGTGTGTGTGTGTGTGTGTGTGTGTGTGTGTATATGACTATTCATTATATAAAGAGCGTTTCGTTAACGATTAGCAAAAAAAAGTTGCAGCGGGCAGTCAAGTCGTTTTTGCCCGCAGGTCGGAAAAACGGCACTTTCGCGGCACCTTTTTTGCGGGCGTAAAATCGGCAAAATCGTGCATGTGTGACAAAAATGTAATTTTCAAGTAAATCCATCAGCTCGAAAAAATTTTATAGCCCTTTTTCAAAAAATAAATATAATTGGTTTTTCACATGTTGCTATTGTGGGCAAAATATGTACTGTAACCTTGGTTCAAGACTAATGCTTGGAAGCTGATTTCAAAGCTTATGAAAGCAGCTTGAAAATCAGTTGTCGCACGATAAATTTGGTAATTTGTAGCACAAATTATCTCATTCCAAAAAACAATCCTTTTTTGAGGTGTAAGGTATACAAGTCATCATGTTTTAAATGTTGCAACTTTGTTTTCAGAATAAATTTAATAACGTGTGTCGGCTTATTTTAAAGCTTGAGAAACTAGCTTCAAAACGAGTTGTCGCACGACGAATTTGCGCCAGAATTGATTCATTTTTAAGCAACTGTCGTTTTTCAGCTATACAAACAAGTTATCCCTTTATGTAGGGGAGAGCAGAGTCCAATGGGCATGGCAGGTAAAATGGGCACCCCCTTTTATTTAAACAATTATTGATTTTTTACGCTGATTATTTTTTATCGAGTAATTTTTAAGCTACATTTCTAAATGTTTATAAAAGCCAAGTGAACATTACTATAGTTTAGCTTTAAAAAATATAGTCTGGTTTTTAGTAGTAAAATCGTAAAATTTTTACGTGGTTAATGTTATAAATAAACCGTGAAAAAAACAACATAAAGTAGTCGAGTTTGAATTTATAATATTTTCAAAGCTTCTTCTTTCAATAGGTACCATCAAAATTATACATCATCAACTTTCAATAATCAATTTTGCAGTTTAAAAAAAAAGTTGGCAAGCGGGGTTCAATGAGCACCCAAAATAGGGCGCGATGAGCATAAGTTCGGCCCATACAAGACAATGTTAATTTTGGAGCCGTTGTAAAAATTTTAAAAAAAACTTGAAAATTGATTGTTATTCGTAAGTATATGCTACTAGAATTAGTCATCATTATATTTCTTGCATTTAAACGCTATACTATTGTTATTTACAACTATTTTAGCTGTGTCAATTATCAATGCTGTTTAAACTTAACTTTATCCCATTATTGTTCACTTAATTTAGCAAATAACGCTTGTGTCACAACTCTGCAATCACTAGAAACCAATAATACTATTTCAAAAGACTGTTGGTTGTTTAAATAATTATTTATCCATTGACGCTCGTTGAGGACCACCCCCATGCCCATCTCGTCCTACCCGGTAGGACCGTTTTTATTTTTTTTTCTCAGAAAAAGATTCATGTTTTGTACTGTGACTGACAAGATTAGATTGTTAATTGATAATGAACTCTCGAGTAATTTTTATGCATTGAAATGTTGTCTAGTTCTTTGTCAATAATGCTTTGAAGGCAACCATGTCCATTGGACCCCGCTCTCCCCTAGTATTATTCGAAAAAGTGTGTAGTTTTTTGTTATTACATGCTTCAATTAACCATACATGAATATTTACGGTCTCTCCAAAGAAAGCACATCGGTAATGTAATTAGTTACTCAATCAAGTGTTTTTATTTGATTAAAAATTTCTCATTTTACGTCAATTCTTTAGTCATTTTTGCGAGCATTTTTTTCCTTACGTAAAAGAACGATTATTATTGCATGAAAAATAAATTTGAAAAAAGTCATCTTCCATCTCCAAGGAAGCATTCCGCCAGAGCAGCAGACAGCGTATTTTATAATGAAAGTGGACTCGAGGGTATTTAAGAAATTTAGAATACGATGGTGTCGTCTACAGTTTTACCAAGACTATTACTGCAAAAACGCTAGAGACGTCAAGTTTTTCACTTTTTTAACCAAAAAAAAATGCTGAGAATCCTAAAATGTCGTTAAAAAATAAAAAAAAAACGAAAAATAGTATATTCGCATCTATTTTAGTAGCTTGTTATTTAAATGTACAATAACATACTAAATTTTCAGAAAAAAAAGATGCAATTTTCGAAAAATCCGCTTTAGAAAAAAATCAACTTGTTTAGTTTTTCGTTAATAGCACCTCGGCATATGCCGGAATTTTCAAATCTGACATTAAATCCAAACATTTGACGCGATTCCCCAAATTTTGAAACCAAAATGGGCTTAAAGGCGAAAAACTCGGCAAGTTAAAGCAGTTTGAATTTCGGGATCGATTTTGCATTTTCAAAACTTTATACATTTGCTTCACATGTTCAATGGGCTCTAGAATCGAATAAAAAAAAGAAAATTCTGGTAAACATGTGTCTCCTTAAATACGCCTCGAGTTCATTTTCATTATAAAAAAGGCAAAATTAAATATTAATAGTGACAGCCTGCATGAATCTGAATGGAATCGGCCAGCTACATCAAGTAGAAAATCCTTTTATGTATCAAGAGGAATTTAATTACGAGTAAAATACTGTTATGCTCACCCATGTCGGCTTTGTTCTTAAAGGTGTAACGACAGTTTGGCCTTCGGCAATGAAAGTGCGTGGTCCTTTGGCCGACGAAAGGGCAGTGCTCGGTGGCGCAGTTCTCGGTCGCCCTAAACCTCTGGAAGCCCTCCTGAATGATCGCCGAATCCTTCCTGTGATAATTGGCATGCATCTGCACGTCCGAAGTGGATATGTAGACTTTGTCGCAATTCTCATGGATACAATGATAGTGCGTTTGTTTGCGATTGTGAGGGCACTGTCTGCCAGGATGACGTTCGGCGCAGTCGTCCGTTGGCGAGTAACGCATGAAACCGTGCTGAAGGGACTCGTCACGTTTTTTGTGCCATTTAAAGTGTCTAATCATTTCTTCCTTTTTGATAAACACTCGACCGCCACTACAATCGAGACAATGAAAATGCTCGCGACAACCCAGCTCCTTGCAGTAAGGATTGCCGCACTCCTGGCCACTGCCATAACGACGCACGTAGCGAGAATAATCAATTAGAGGTTGTACAGACGGTCCTGCAGAGTTGCTGGTGCTTCCTCCCTTTGCACCACTGCCGCTTGTTGTAGACACAGGAGACGCACTCTGGCAAAGTAGGCCTGTAAAAAATATATTTTCGACCTTTTATTTTCGTTAGCGTAAAAAGAGAGTAGGGAGAGCAAGATTAAAAAAAAAGAAAAAGGGAGGCCTCAAAATCATTTTCAAAAAGCCGATCATGAAAGGGAAAGGGACGAATTCTTTTTTTATCACTTAATCCATACGGGCACGACTGAATAACCCTTTATGCGTCGACTTGCCCTATATCTCACGCATACAGCAGCAGTAGCAAAGGGGGAGAGAGCGAATGTGTACATGTGGAGTGGTCGGCTGCTATATACGCTTCGGGTTCTCTCAATTGAATTGCTTCTTTTAAAAAAAAAAAAAGTAAAATGCTGCTGAAAAATTGCTCGTAACGGACGGCTAGCTTTCGATGACCCTTGTCACAACATTGTAACCGTGGAAACAAACATGTGTTACATTACATTATTAATACGCAAAAAGCAACATATGAACATGTGCTATTCTAGGACTTGACAAGTGCAACGAATGCAATCCCTGAAAGAATCCCAAAACCAACCCAGCGGTCCCAGCGGTCATTAGCTCCTCCAAGTCACAAGAAAAACGCGGAAATCGAACCAACTTTGATCTATTTTAACGACACGGGTATTCGAGTAGAGCAACAAAAAAACAAGTTGGCGCATCGGTTGACTTCGAAAGCCAAACTAACTGCAACGCCGCGTCCAACAATTAAATTTAGAATATTTTTTTAAATTTCTCCAATTCCAAGCTTGAGTGATTTGGCACACTACATTGCGTGCTCCGACGCGCCGCCGACGTTTCGTACAAAATAACAATGATCTATAATAATCAGTCGATTCAAATTAAATTAGCGCGTGACCTTCATTCCGATATTATTGTTACTTTGGTTTTTACGCTTGATTTTTCATCACTACAGTTTAAAACTGAACGAGATTTTTAATGAAAAATCGGTACAATTTATAAACAATAGTAATTTTTGTTCAAAATAGTTTTTCAATCTTAGCTCATATGTCGATTGCCAAATAGCGATTTGATATTTTTCCTCGATCATGGTCCAATCGGGGACAATTGCTCTGTGGGCCAAAACTAGAGCTTCAAATGTTCTTTGGGTGCTGTGATCTAGTATAAGGATTGCAATGTCGCAATTTTTATCTTGCGTTTTGAGCACGTCTTTTATTTGCCAATCAACGCCACTGCATTCCAATTTAGATTCGCAGGTGTGGATTAAAAGAGGCAAGAGTCGTGCGTTCTAATTCTACGACGATTTGTTTTTTTTTTATATCGACGGATGGAGGTTTATAAAACATTATAGGCGACATTACGCGGGCTGAACGAAAGAGCTAGCAAGAAAGAGAATAATACGTTAAATCAGCAAGCAGCAACTACTCTAATTGGCCACTTTGTCCATTTATTCGATTTATTTAAATTATGGGACAATTGACAGTAGGCATTCTATTTTTTAAATCTCCTCGAGAAGCAGCGGCGGCAGCTGATTGGGTGAGATTGGCGTGAGACACTGGTCCCACAGATTCCCCAGTTGTGGGCTTAATCAACTTTGATTGCTGCTTCAGCTCTCTTTTTCTCTTTCGTTTGCTCCGCTCCCTTGCTGCTTTTTATGCGTCTTGTAGAGCTTCGCTCTGCTTGACCGCGAGTATTTTCACAACTTGACATTTACCGTGACTATTATTATACATCAATAAAAACACTCACCAGAAACTTTAGGATCGACGATTCCTTCCTGCACTACTTTCATAGCAGCCGAATGTGGTATCTGCGAAAAAAAATTTTGATCGCTGTACGAAAAAAAGCAAAGACAATGAAATGAAATGTGCATTGTATGCAATGACGAACGATGTAAATGACCGATTTCCGGTTTTTTGCTAAAAAGTTTCGTACAACTATACGATCGGATCGACGACCTCATAGCTGAAGCCCCATTTAAACTGAACTGAAATTATTTAAATCCTATATGATTTCCGAAGCCTTTTAGGTATACCAGATTCAAAGGCAAACTCTCCGCGTTGACGTAAAAGGTAAATTTTTCAAAGCATATTTAAAACAGCATTGTTATTTTTAATTGAATTTATTTTGTGAATATAATAAATAAAAAAAAATTGTTATGAATAGCGAATTGTATTTCATACTCTTAGAGTTCGATTGGCCGATTCACTTTCCGCTTACGTGTTCATTCTCTTTACAATGGTCGTTAACAAGGATTTCCTGGAACCTCTGCACCCATAGCTCTCGGTCTTTCTCTGTCTCTCCTTCGTTCACTTTTATTCGTGCACGTTCCCGATGGCTACTAACTCTATTTTTGTCGCGCGCGCGAGTACTGCAAAGAGCCCACTCGAAAAAAAAACCCTACATTTGAAAATTATCAGTTAAAATACTATTTCGGTGTTGCTGTTTTGGCTTTATATTATGTAAATTGAGTAGTCGCTAAGATAGTATAATAAAAGTTATCGAACGGAGACGAGAGAGAGAGAGAGAGAGAGAGAGAGAGAGAGAGAGAGAGAACGGCTGGGCAAGAGTATATAGGCATATATGAAGGCAAAATACCAAGAGTCTAGAAAGGTATGAGAAAACAATAGAGCCTGATTTGCAAACAATAGAATAACGACAAGAGTCAAGTACTATACGTGCTCTTACTGTTGTTACTTTTCTTATATACATCTGCTTGCGTGCGCGCGCGTTATAATGCCGAAGAGCATATGGCCATTAATATTCAAAGTTGAAAAATAATGTAAACAACATGGCGAAAATCGCTTCAAGTGAGAGACTGACGAAAAAAACAACAAAAATTACCCTTTTTTCGTCATCGACTGCAGAATCTGGTTTTCCTTGAAAAAAGTTAGCTTGTAGATTTTGTTGCAGTAGTTGAGCCAATTGTGGATTCTGACTCAATATAGCAGGATTTTGCTGGAGTAGCTGGACGAGAGCTGGATTCTGTATGAGAATTTGTTTGAGGGGTGAACCAGCGAGTCCAGGATGTAATCCAGCTGCGATGACTGCTGCGGCGGCGGCGGCGGCTTGCTGAACGTTAGGCGAACCGACGCTCAAAGATGTAACACTGGCTAATCCATCGCCGCCGCCACTAGTGCTGCTACTGCTGCTACTGTTATTGGTGCTCAATTGACGCGATGGACTTGAGGGTGTATGTGGTGGTGTGGGTGGACTACCAGGCGCCGTCGTTGATGCCTTTTTATTTTCAACGTTTGCCTCTGAAATTGCAAAACATTAGCTCAATCTCAGCAAGCCAGTACTTTTAAAAATAAAGGATGGATAGAAAAAATTGTGGCAAATCAATCATCACTACGGTGACCTGCTTTTTTTTTTCTCCGTCTGCTAGTCACACGGAACAATCGTGAAATTGAGACGTCTCGACGTTATAAAGTCCCGTAATCGTTTTGAAGCAGGTACATCTGCTCCGTTTAATCGATCGATTGCTGCTGCTGTTACTCGTCGACTTTTGTTCAAGAAAAAAAAACTGAACCCTTCAGCGCGCTTGCTTTTCTTTCAAAATAGATAGATACTCGCTACGCGAAAAAGTTCTATTTCTGGAGAGCCTTGATCTATTTTTAATCAATTGCATTAATAAACGACTGCTTATCGATAGAATATTTTTCAGTTTTCAACTTTTGACTCTGACTGTATAGCCAGTACAACCTTAATCGAGCGTATACATGCTCATTCTCTGATCAACTGGAAACATTTTTTTTTTTTTTCACGTAGCGCAGAGCTCTTGTGCGTGTGTATATGTATTTTTTTTATACGCGACTACTCTACCTGTAGCCGAAATATAAAAAAGTAAAAAATACTTACGGCAGATTACTTACAGAAAACAGGCGCAGGGACTTTTTTTTAATACGTTAGAGGGGTGAAGCGTGGAATATAGAGGGTAAAAGTAAGTTAATAGTCGGTAAAACGGTATTCACTCTATTCAAGTTATTTTATCTTTCTTTTACTTTGAAGAAAATAAACGTCAAGCTATATAAACAATGTAATAATAAACAAAAAAAATCGTCTTTTATAATAATTACGCAATCTTAACACGGTGCTTTCTATTTACCAACTGGTTTCGTTTGACTACTATGACATTCTTTGCGAGCATCGACACGGAATCAGGCCATGTTGATATGATCAAATTCCAATCGACTTAGTTCACCCGCAATCATTACATATTGACAAAAGCAAATTATTAACACAACAACATTTCAAGTAAATCATTACTGCGAATTTCGTATACCTATTTATGTTTTTTTATTATAATAAAA
Source organism: Galeopsomyia nigrocyanea (assembly GCA_035047105.1). Lineage (NCBI taxonomy): Eukaryota > Metazoa > Arthropoda > Insecta > Hymenoptera > Eulophidae > Galeopsomyia > Galeopsomyia nigrocyanea. Next base: position 16,228,959 of record JAWWMK010000040.1, read on the forward strand.
AAAACAATCTATTACTAGTCGTGAAAAGTCACTAAAATGCGTTTATATTAATTCCAAAGGGGTAAAAAAGAAAGTGAAAAGAGTTCTATAGGGAGTGGCGATGTAAAAACGAGAATTGGATTCTGTTTTCTCTGTGTGAGCCCCCCCCCCCCCCTGCTTCTCCTTTTCTTTCCTTCTCTTTCTGTCTCTCTTTCTCGCTCGCTATAAAAGACTTCGGGTATAAAATGAAAAAGTGGCTTGTACTCAATTCAAAGCAATACCTGAATTGGACAGTTTAGCTATAATAAAAATTAGCAACAACACGTATGGATGAGTTTGCAATCTCAAACATATAAATGAGGAGACTGAGCATATAGGAATACCTTCTGATGGATTGGTCATCCGTGATTAATTTGACAAGTTGACTTTCTGGTTTTCGTAGAAAGGAAGCATAAAGGCGAAGAGAAAAAAAGAGCGAGAGAGAGAGAGAGAGAGAGAGAATGAGATGAGTAAGACTGACAAGGATTCCAAAAGCCCTTCTTCACGGAGAACTAATGGGCTACACCCTCAACTGCACTCCGATAAAGTAAATCTAAATTTTTAATAATAAAGAATTCTTCAAATCATCAAATAAAGTAGCTTCTTTCTTATTCATAGCCGCATCGATCGAGGCCGTGTATATACATACATTGCTCCGTGTACGGTGCACAAACGCGCGATGCCTGAGCGACTTTATGAGTTATAAGTCAGCCATCTTGTGCACTGTAAGCAATCGTATATAAGCACTGGCTACTAGCGTTTCACATATGCGAGGCGTTGCAGTTGTACCTATACGATTACTACGCTACTTTTTCTGCTCGTTGACTAAATATTGAGACTGACCTTTAGGGTAAAGATTATGACAAGCCATATTAGGTGCCAATTGTATATTGACGTTTCTAGCTAATTCGGCGCTGCCGCCCGTCAGCCCATAAATTGCTAGGAGCTCCTGCATAGTTGATTCCGCGTATTCGCACATATTTTCGACCAAATGCCTATTCTCACACGTTGCTACTGCCGAGTTCTCCTCGACTTGTCTCTCTAATTGCTCGCCCAATTGACTATTCACTTGCTCCTGTTCCAATGTACTTCTTGTGCTTCTACCCGATGATTCTGAGGTAGGGCTTTTCGCCTGTAGTGATCAAAATTCGTAATTAATTATTGCTCATGCTAATTATAACAAATTATATATACTCACATCAGTGCGCGGAGAAAAGAGTTTATGAGATTGGATTTGCTCCAATATGAACTTGTGTCTAAATGAATCATCCGTATCTTCGTCACCCTCGTCGGATGAGGGTGGTCCAATAGTCGTTGTCGTCGTCGTCATCGTCGTCGTCGTCGTTACCGAGAGGTCCATTGGATTTATTTCATTATTATTTAGCCTTTGATTGACTAAGATCTCGTGCCGTAAAATATCGTTCGATCGCGCATCGTTAACTTCCGATGATTCTTGGCAGCCATCCGACTCCGCGTCCGATATTTCGGCCATTCGACTGCTGATTGGTTTGAAATTTTTGCGCTTATTACGTGGCTTATTCTGCTGCTGTACATCTTGAAGCGATACTTGACTCGACGTTGATTGCGACGACTGAATACTTGCAGCAAGCTGTAACTTTGTGCTCGAATTTTCATACAGTTGAGAATCGTTGCAGTCTTGATCTGCTGCTGCTGCTGCTGCTGCTGCTGCTGCACCTGAGCTACTGCGACGAGTAGACGAAGCTGCTGTAAAATTGTAAACAGATTCCGAAAGCATTTCCTTACTAGGTCCATACGGGCTTGTTACAGCAGACATTGCAAAGCTACATCTGCTTGTCACAGCACTGTCTGAAACACAAAGAATGTTTATTTCATTTATTTAGTCTCGAAGACGCGTATACAGATTAAAATGGCGAAAAACCGGTTCGGAAAAATGTGCGCGCGATGATCGCATTACACAGAACGGATTTTCAATTTACGAGCACGCGAGCAGCGAGCGCTTCCTCCTCGAGGCGTTACTGCGTGTCGTTTATGAGGCGCCATGAATAAAAATACTTCTTCTCTCGGCTTGTGCGCCGGCAAAAAAAAAGCTGTTGGGAAGAAAAAAGTATAGGTAAGTTATGGAAGCAAGAGTACGTAGCTCGGACTCGGACTCATGCGTGTTAAATTGCAACAATGCGAGCGCGCGTGCGGGGCAATGTACAGAGAGAGAGAGAGAGAGAGAGAGAGAGAACCAACAGATCTGCAAGAACGATACGTGCGTGTGTGCGTGTATGCATGCCAGCAGAGAACGCGCGCAGTCTACCTGCCTATGAGTGAGAGTATACAAGTGAGCGACTTTACTCTCGGACTCTTTCAAGGGTGATAATGTATTCCAGGTCCGCCCCAGAGTGGTGGGGTTAGGAAAATGGGCTGGCTCGCACGCAATAGCCATTGTAACAGTTGTTAATTATCCCTTCTGTACATATACTGAAGAGAGAGAGAGAGAGAGAGAGAGAGAGAGAGAGAGAGAGGAGGAGCATGCCAAGGGGGGATGCGCTTGTCGATTGGACATCCCCGCAGTAACATTGGGTCTTTTGGTTATCAATAATTAACTTTGACCAACGGAAACCATATTATTGTATGTAACACGACGAGTCAAGATAAAAGAATGAAAAACAGAAAGATTCTTGGAAGCTGCCTCGGCATAAATATGTGCGGATAGGCAAATTTATAAAAATTGTTACAAAGAATTATGCGCCGTTCACTAATCTGGTTAGATCCACTTAGCGCAACACTAGCCATTTAGGACCTGAATGCGCGCCCATTTGTGTAACCGTGTGCGAGTTGCGAAAGGCGTTCGTTCATCATCTTTTTTCAAGAAATGCGCTAAAAAGTCTTAATAGCAGCGGACCGCTATACATCGCTGCACATACGAGTGTAAGGTTCGAACTTGGTAGTGTTATTATTCGATTGCAGAGTTTATTTTCGAAATTTCAAAACGACTACGCTCTCAAATACAAAGATTTGAATAGTTGATGAGTAAGGAGTACTGAAAGAAGTAACAAGATACAGAAAGAGAAACAGAGAGAGAGAGAGAGAGAGAGAGAGAGAGAGAGAGATAGAGAAAGAGAATTGAGTTCGTGGTAGAGCATATCTCCCCTACTCCCACGAAGAGAGGAGAAACGACGGTCTGCTGCTGCTGCTGCTGCTGCTGCTGCGGTAGAGAGGGAAAGAATCAACTGTCGTGGTAAAAAAAAGAAGAGGTCGGGCCTCGCGCAGAATGATGAATCGTTTCTATTAAAATACTTTTTCGACGGAGAATATAGAACGAGCATTCAACAGTGAGCGAACACCATGATCTGGATTTATTTACATATTTTCAATCCGGATTAAGAGGTACAGTCGATCGCAAGACTTATAACTTTCCAATAATTTTTTGCAAATATCTCATCAACGGATTGCGCAAATTTCTTTTTTTCCAGCTATACGATGGCTGCTATTGAATTACTTTGTTACTCAAATTTGAATAAAAAATGAACCAAAGAAGATGACGAAACAACAGTGGTTGGATAAACCACTCAATGTGCGGATAAAACATGATAAATAATTTTTAAGAAATCCAATATAGAAAAGGAGCAGTGCTCTCGGCTCAGTCGGGAATTCCATCGAAGAGATCTTATCCCCCGCTACTCGACCAAGTCCATTAATCACATCGCAACTCTCTTTCTTTTCTTTTTTCTTTCTGCCCCGTGCTGCCGCCTCCCTCTACCTTCAGTATCTCTTTGTTACAGAGCCGCGAGTCGTCGACCAGCTCTGCTTTCATTTGTCACTTATTAGGCTATATGCTCCCGGCGCTGCGATTCACGCAAAATTATTCATTTTATACGCAGGCTCTATAACTTTATTCGAAAATGCCCAATGCGATAATCAAAGTATTCGCATGTCCATTGCCGTGCAATAAATGGAAAATTCGTTTAATAAAAACAAAAGCAGATCCGACATTACGAAAAAAATATAAAATCGATTGCTAATCACTTTTAAATTATTGTGATAAAATCAATATTGCCAAGTGCCATGTTTCACATCTTAATCGGCAATTTTGGAAATTGAGTAAGTGAATTCGCACGACAAGTGAGATAAAGAAACAATAGTCTATCCATCGAACAGTCTGACGTCACAGGTCATCGCCCCTCCGTTCATGCACTCTTAATTGCCACGCAATCGAAATACGAAACGACTTCAGATTACGAAAAAAGGTAAAAAAGCAGCTAAAAGAATCGAAAGCGCAGACCAAACTTTGCATTGTCAAATATTATTTGTCATTTTCACATTGGATTAATTGATAATTGGTAGCGTAAATGTAAAGCTAATAATTAATATAAATTTCAAAATTTGCGTTTCAGCAGCTTTGTCGAATTAAAAAGCGAATAAGCATATCGTAAATTTAAGTATAGCATCGAAAATGAAAGGGAGAAGCCGAAAAACAAGGGGAAAGAAAGAGAGAAACAGAGAAGCGATATATGAACTCGATCGTATTAACGACTAAATCTACTTCAAAAAACAAGGTATAAGGAAAAATTCAAGTCAAGTGTATAGAGTTTTTATCATGAGTTGAAAGATTTTAAATAAAATTTTATTGAAAAACTGAAATCCACCAAAACAAGAACTTGGACCAAATAATTATGCACTAATTATTAATTATGAACGACGGGTGCGCCCGCGCAAATGACACAAGCTGTAGCATTGCCCTCTTTTGTTAGTGGTGTTAACGATACGAGACAAGTCGAAAGATGCTGAGGTTGAAACCGGTTGTAGCTTGGTACTCTAAAGATAACTTCATGTACGCGCAAGTAAAAGAGAAAGAATGAGCTCGGCATTCCGGAAGTTCCGGTTTTCTTTGTCGATATACTTCCGCGAGTCTACATATTCGTCTGCCTCCCGAAAAATCAAAAGTTGTTAACCAAGGATATCAATA
>JAWWMK010000040.1:16234012-16257332 GCA_035047105.1 Galeopsomyia nigrocyanea
GCTCTAGCGTTACAATGTATTTTTGCCATTTTAGGCTTCAAGAATCGGCATTTTTTTTATAGATTTCGTCATATGCGTAGAGGGACCTTAAGTACGGGTACTCTGTGGTCATTTTATTTTTCAGCGGAATACAATGCCATAAGATTAATGTCGAAGTATTGCCGTGCGTAAAGCTGCTTCATGTATTTCAAGCTCTTGGAAATGCTTTTGCAAATGTCGACTGATCTTGTACCCAACAGTGACATTGAAACACGCATTGAACACGCAGGTTGGATTGGCGAAATGAGATATATCGCAAGCACGGTCGTTGTAAATTGTTGTCGCTGTAAACCGACCAAAAAATCACAAGATTTGCAGCTTTTATCAAATATTGCCTAATATTTAATCAAGAAAGATATGTCTATAGACATATGATATATCACAATGAAATATTTTTATTCTCTAAAAGAAAATGTGTAAAAAATTGTACTCACAACGTTTAACAATAAGTACAAATATTATGTTCTAACAATATATCTATTTCGCATTATACATCAAAAATAAGTTGAACTTGAATTTCACCTAAAATCGACTTTATATTGATTTATCTCAAATATCATGACGATCAGAGTATAAAAATTTGTTTTAAAAAAATTTGAATTTTTTCGGAATCCTATAGGGATTCCATGTGGGATTTGCATAGAAGATACAATTTTTGTTGGAATCCCATATGGGATTTTACATGGGATTTTTGATGAATTTACAACATGGGATCCTTCGTGGGATTTTCCGACCGGGATCGATTCGGAGAGTATTAAGATCTCCAAAGTTTTGCATGACCAAATAAAAACATGTTGGTGGATTGAGAAATTATTGGTCGAGTTAGTTGAAAAGCATAGCCGGTCTGTTAGTGCTTATGCGCCACATTATAACGTGTATAAATATTGATTCGCTCACGTTCAACGTACACAAATGACGTAGCGCGCTCTCAGCGGTATATTAGAGCAGAGTCTTGGCTTGAATAGTATCGATTCGCGCAGCAAACAAATGGAGGTTCTCTCCTGGACCTGTCTGGACAGCTGCGGAGCACAGCGCGTTGAAGCTCAATCGAGCTTGTCAATTGTAAAGCTCCATTGCGAGAATGAGGTTGCATTAGGAAATATTTAGCCGAGATTGCAAGAGTATTTGTTGGCACTGCAGGTCGACGAGTGTAGACAACAAGCGCCTTCGCTGTTGAAGAGATGCTACGCTCTGATCCAATCGGAAGATTGGAAAGTTGAAAGAGTGACCGAGGATGGCGATGTGATATCTTACATGGTCTTGCCGAAACCCGATGGGAAAATTTTCAAAATCACGGTCAGTAAAACGACAATCAAGGAGCACTTGATTACTGTATATACAATATACATGAAAACTGCAGCTAAATGGTTTGCAGGGTACAGTCGAGGTGTCTGCTTCAAAGCTCGTAACTTCATTGTACGATAACATCGAATCGAGCACGTCATGGAACAATCAGATAGAAGAGTCCAGGAAGATCTACGTAAGTACCCCAGTAACTCGCGATTTTCCGCTTCCCGTGCTCTGAGTATAGGGTGCGCGCGGAGAGCTAATGTTTGGCTAATGCTTTCTTTCAGGAAATAGACGAGAATACAGACCTGGTATATCAAGCAACCAAGTCGTTTGGGAATGGAGCAGTAGGAGCAAGGGATTTTGTAATCCTCAGGCATAGAGGCAAGTATAGCTCGTATTTTATCAACAGCGGAATTTCAGTCAACTTCAGCACAGTGCCAAACAGAAAGAATTACGTTAGGTAATTATGCGAGACTTGCCCGCGCACGGCTAGCTATTTGTATATGTATAATCATGAACGATCAAATTTCAGAGGCGAAAACGGATTGGGCTGCTTTGCAACTTGCAGCATAGCGAACGATCAAGAGGACCGTTGCCAATTTGTCTGGCTACTCAACACCAACCTCAAAGGCTGGATCCCACAGAAAGTCGTTGATATGTCTTTGTCCGTGACTTTGTCGGACTTTATGAAGGCACTCAGACGCCACACGCACACACTGAAAGACTGACAATACGCGAATTCGCAACTATCGCGCAATCCAATCCACGCAACTGCCAGTCCAGGCTCGCATCTATTGAACAATTTCAATCGGGGCACTCTTTGCGTCAGAATCTTATGATTCGGCACCAAAGCAAAATCTACGCAATTCGCAACTTTGCTCTTATTTTCATATACCTTATGATTTACTTTCTCTTTCTTTCTCTCTACCAATTGTACAGATATTTTCCTTTTTCTTCATTTCCATCAATTTGCAAGATTGATTCATCCGCTCCTTATTCAGCTATTCTTTTGTAAAATATTTATACGTAGCGATGGAGAGATATTTTAATGAGATATGATTTTGTCAGTTGCTTTTTTCTTTGTTTCTTTCCAATCGAATTATTTCAACTACGTTGAAAATCCAACTTGTGATATGAGTAATTTATTTTTCACCTTTTTAATAAAATTGATTTAGAAGAGGGTCGGTTATTGTCGTTATGTATATACACGTGTCCTCGCGCTAATTCGTAAATTTTAATACAATTATCAAATAAATTCGATCTGTAAATTATCAAAAAAATAATATTTCCAACCCTAATTTTACTATTGTGAAAAAGAATCATTGTGTACATTATTTTAAGCGTTTTTTTACCTCTTTGAATAATGATAATGATAATAACAATAAAAACAACAATAATAATATGATAGTAAAACAAAATGAATTGTTAATAAAATTTTTGAAGCACTGAAGATGTTTCAAACCATCCAAATGGATTAAACGTTTGTACATAGCAAACAGCAACGATAATTTAACATTCATCTGATTTTCAAGAACTTACAGTAAAATACGCAAACTTCTGAGGCGTAATGCATAAGGTTGCCGCTATTAAGAATAAAGTTTATTCAAATTCTATAGCCGTTCAATAAAAATGTCAATATCAAAATTATAGCGATAAAACCGAAATTTATTAGTTTATTTGCTATGAGTTACTGTGATAAGATACATAGTTCGAAAGAGAAAATTGCAATAGCTCGATAGGCTCAATTGGCTGTAAATTGAAATAACATTCTTTGAAAAGCTATGGCACATTTATTAAAACTATAATTGTGTGTCATTGTAATCGTAAATTCTAAAATGCCTAGTGTAAAATCAATCAAAATATAGAATCGGCGTGTGTAAAAAAATTGAAACTTTATTTTTATAAAAATCTTGCTTTAATAACGAATGAAAGTCGACAAGCTATTTTTCTGTATTTCAATTTGACGCAATGAAATTATGGCGACAAAAATCGTGGAAAAATTGAAGAACAATGTTGCCTGAGTTCGAGAAAAATTGGTGGTGCTGCAATAATTAAGGTGTAATTACTCATTCAGAGGACCCCAGATCTGAATTACAATAAAATACGATTGTTCATTTGTCAACCGGCACACTTGCCGAGCAATCATATTGGACGAAACTGCCACGATGCACTATATGTATAGTTCTGAAGAAGTAAGTAATAATATTGTACAATGCTATTTGATGTAAAAGACTTTGGGCTGCGCTAAATGCGGCCGAATCATTTCGAAATTGGTAGTCAAAATAGTAGTGCATTGCAATAAATAAGTTGCAAAGTGTGCGTGAAGAAGAGTGCGCACTTGCAGAAGAAGCGAGTAAAAAGTTATAATTGAGTACAAGGCTCATCATTTAAAGGAGAGAGCGCCAGTGTGTGTGTGTGTGTGTGTGTGTGTTTGTGTGTGTGTAGTGGATGGCTCGTTAAATTGCGTGAAAAAGTAGGTTTTCGTGGAAAGCTGATCTGAAGGAAGGAAGAAAGAAAGGAAGAAAGGAAGAAAGGCAGCGCGCGTCGGGCGCGCGCGCAGGATAGGAGGTTGGAGCGGAGGCGCGCCGGCGCAGGTAGGTACTTGGTGGACTCTGATCGGCGGTGGTGGCGGTAAAGAGCGGCTGCTGTCAGGCAGTAGCAGCAGTAGCGTCGAGCAGCAGCTGTAGAATCATCACAGCAGCAGCCGCAGCAACAGTAGCGGAGTCTATTCAAGTGTAGCGCGAGTGACTGGCTTGGACGGGGTGTCCTGGTGATGGTGGAGAGCGACATGCCCTTGGCAATCGTCGAGTGCCAACAACCTCCGCAACTTGCAAAGCATGCCGCAGCCGTCGCCGCCGCAATGGTCAGTCATATAACAACAATTCATTTCTAGCTCTCCCCCCCCCCCCCTTTATTTTTCAATATTCTATCTCTCTCTCTCCCTTTATTTTTAAATATTCTATCTCTCTATCTCTCTCTCTCTCTCTCTCTCTCTGTTGGCCTGAGCAGATCGATCTCTTATTTTTGCCCCGCGCGGCCCGCCCATGCTACGCACCTAGCTCCCCTCTGCTCTACTCCCTCTCTCTCTCTCTCTCTCTCTCTCTCTCTCTCTCTCTCTCTCAGCATCACTCGTCAGCACCACAGCGCGGCTTTGTTTACATTTTGATTTATACGAGCCACGCGGCTGCAAAGCCGCGAAGTTTTCGTTTTTTAGCTTTTTATTTCGCACATCATAAAACAAACAACAGCCATTCTGGGCCAATGCCAGCCGCTTTCTTATACACTACCACGTTAAGCTACTTGCGCTGTAGTTGCGAATCTCCACCTCTGTCGTCGCGTCGCTCTCGTCAACTTGCTCGATCATTTTGGAACTGCATGCAAATCGCTCTCTCTCTCTCTCGCTCGCTCAATTTATAAATGGAACTACTTCTCCGTTTGCCGTGAATGCGCAAGATCTGCTGCCGCAGCTTGCAGCTGTGCACCGCGAATGAATAAATATATATATATTTTTTTCTATTTATTTATTTATTTATTTATTTATTTAGGCAAATATCGGATCTGTTATCTTCCATTTATACCAAGTGAACTTTTTCATTCGCACGTCTGATATTATATCTACCGATATATTATTATTCCTTGTCTGGTTCGGAGGCCGCAAACTTACTTGCCTCGATCATTGTAGATTTTTTTGTTATATTTTAAACAATTGCCATCATAATCTATTTCCTTAACTAGCGCGAAAATGCTTGTTCGTAGTATGTGATTGTGCTCCTTTAAATCAACTTTATTTTACTTGATTCTGCAAGTTGAGCCGAAAATCACAAGCTATATGACAACATCATGTAAACCTTAGAATATTATAGATCGATCAAGTTTTAAAATATATAAAGATAAAGAAAAAAATACTTGTATAGCTAAAAATCGGGCGCTCATGCATATAGAACGTTCTAAAATTAATTAGTCGTAATCTGACTATGTGTTTCGTTATTAGTCACGACAAATGTTGCTCATTTCAGTGTGCAACGGATAAGTATTGATGAGTGGAAGTAAGGTTTTCTTGAGAAATAGGTCAATAGATGCACTCGGTTGTTTTTGAGTTTTTTTTTTGCTTCAAAGTTAAATTACATATGCGTTGTTGTACCAACAGGTGTCGATTGAAACTAATTAAGTGTATTGAAATAATTTCGATGGATAAATTAGTAAAATGAGAGCGTAGCGGCATGCCCCGTATGATTAATGGCATTGCGAGGAAATTAAGGAGTTATTAAAGTTAGTACGACCAGAGTCAAGAGACAGAGATGGTTGATAATGAAATGAAATGAAAGCACTGCGTATTTATTACCTACTGCCGCCGGCGCAAGCGATGTAGAAAAGATATAGAAGCGAAAAAATCGATGAATAAACATCGATTTAAAAAATGATGTAAAAATTAGCAGTCGTCCGTTGATAACTGGCCAAACCAAATGTTTTTTGGCAAATTTTCTACGTTTGTGTTTGTCTATTTGTACAAATCATAATTGGAACTTTCATTACTCAATAGTATAAAGATAATGTGAGCGCGCCGTGGAGTATACATTTGAAATACAATAGGAGCAAGTGGCGGAATAGGGTAGATGGCGGAATGGGGTAAAGCGGGGTAAAGGTAGCTTAGCGAGGTTGGACTGGTGGAGAATGAAAACAAGGGTAGGACGCGCGTGGAGCATATAGCTGCGGGGAGGTATAGAAATACTACAGCGGCGATAGATCGAGTATGTGGACTATATAGTGCTCTCAATATTCATTTGGTTATTTCGGTGGGATTTCCTGTGGGAGCAACAAAAACTGGAAGGAAGGCTGAGGCGCGGGACAAGAAGGAGGAAAAATAGCCGCATGAGAGATACGCAGAGGGAGGCTAGGGGCTGATAGTCGAGCTCGAGCACGAGCACGAGCTCGCGTGTGCCTATTACCTCGATCGAGAGCTGAGTGACTCGAGTGACTGGCCGGTTGTATAGTGTCATGCGTATTCTTGTTTATACACACATGTAATACACACACGCACGTAATCTTCCTAATGAGATTCGCAGCTGTATGTAGAAGAAAGTGCGATGTACGTTACAAAGGTATAAGCTCGTATTCATTGCAGTTTGTCCAAATTTTACCCGCACGCAATTTGCCAGTTGCTATAGCAAATCTGAATGCACGCGCATCCTCGATAATTCAAGGTCGAGCCGTATATCCGAAGCTATTACCTACTCGCTTGCGCCACCATGGCGACAGTACATACTCTCCCTCCCAGTTGCGCCTGCTTTTTCTCTAGACCCCCCCCCCCCTTCTATCTGTCTCTCTCTCTCTCTCTCTCTCTCTCTCTCTCTTTCTGGCTCACTTTAGCAAGTATATTAGTCGATTCTTCAGTAACTAGTCATTTCAGTTAATAGCAGCCGCCAGAGACGATGAATTCAAGCACCACTTACTCTCGCGAAGTAATTCAGTTTGTCTTGCTTCGATCTCAACTATCACAGAGAGAGAGAGAGAGAGAGAGAGAGAGATAAGCTTTATTGACACAAGGCAAAATTATAACTTTGGCATATTTGAAAACATAACAAAATTTAAATATATAACACAAATATCACAGTTTTCTTTACAGACATTTTGGTCAAGCAATATCTTCTAAATTCAGTTTTCTCATTTAGATAAATATACATATGCACTTCAGATTTTATATTCATTTGGTTAGTCATAATTACAGAGAAAACACTATACAGAGAAAACCTGTATAGCAAATAGGACAATCCTGCAAGACGGACCTAAATATACAATCACAGTACTTTTACATAGAAATAAGTCTCATAGAGATAGAGAGAGAGAGAGAGAGAGAGAGAGAGAGAGAGAGAGAGAGAGAGTGCTTAACCAAGCCTTTTAACTACTTTGATCCAACTCTTTGCCTCCATATCCAAGGTGTGCCCATCTTCATGATACTATTCGCACGTATTACGTTATTGGCGACGATGCTCCTGTACTTTTTCCCCGCTCTTGTTCGTATCCCTTGATAAAAAAAAAGCGATAAGTATCTTGCATCATCACGAGAGAGAGAATATAAATACATCTCGGTTAGCGTGGTTGGAGCGATAAGAGAGAGAGGGAGAGAGAGAAAGCGCTGATTATGAGATACGATAGCGGCTTGACGGAGCGCGTAATATATGCTATACACACGCTTGCACATTGTCCTCTCTCTCATGCGCGCGGCTTCTTTCTCTCCCGTCTCCCGTTGACATAGTTATAACCATTATATGTTATAGCTGCGCGATATACATATGCGCGCCGCCAACAAAGGAGGAAAAGTTCTGGCGCACGCCAAGTATCTGTACTCCGTTATAATAGGCGGCTTCTATAACTCATTGTGCATTTCACGAGCTCCATCGTCAGCTAACGAGCTTGGCCACTGCACATTGCACAAGCATTCAAGTTGGCTGCATAGGCAGAGCACTCGATAGATCGCCGATGATGGATCGTTCACATAATATTATACGCATGTAACAAAGCGCCCACGGTACATAATATAGTTGCTGGCTTTGTGCGGTCGCGAAGAAGCGAGAGCCGGCGCGGCGGTCCGCTCGGCTCGTTTTGCATCCTGCGCTGAAGAGCGTGCACTCGATGCAATTGCGAGATTGACAAGCAAAATCTAAGCCTATGATTAAAGCAATGTGATCGTTGGATGCGCGCAGGTGACATGAAGCACGGCTACCGCTGCCGGTCAGCCGCCCTCGTCGACGACGGACGACGAGCATTCCAAGCGGACTTCAGCCTGGCAAAATGGCTCTTCACTGGGATAAACTATCGCCAGCCGAATTCCAACAGCTGCAAGATTTGGCATCCTGTGAGTATTGCAGCTGCAATTTATACGTGTATTAATATCGCTGCAACGTGACAATGTCATCGCGACAATCCTCGCAATTGCTGCTTTGCAGACTCGACGAGAAAATTGCAGGATGTACTCCTCGATTTCTGCTCAGTCACGACGCCTTCGGGAGCACCAAAGTACCATCCCGATGGGGTAAGTAGTTTCTCAATCTACGTACATTTTTAAAGCCACCTTTTCTAATATTTCTCTCCAATATGCCCAAGTCAAACACAAATAATACTATGTATAGGAATTCCACAAAAGAAGTTTAACGATTCGCCACCGTTTGGGAATATTTTCTAATTAGGTGCACGCTCTTGCTCGAGCCATTTTTACATATAGTATTTGACTTATAGAATCGATACAAATCTTGTGCCCATCACGACAAATGCTTGTGACACCGCATTTCGCTCATAGAAGCTCTAAAAATAATCTCAAAAAATAACGTACTTTTACATGTTTTTTTTTTAATTTCATAGAAAACGAAAAAAAAATAGCGTTAATCTGACTTCAAAATCGAATTCTACGGCTCAAAATACGTCGGAAGCCGTATTTTGTTTTTTTTTTTTTCTACACGAAATTCCGACCCTGCTATAGAGCTTTTTAAAGTAAAACAGTGCATAAATACGAAAAAAAAATTAATAAAATTCCAAATCCAACATATTTAATGAAATTTGTATGTTTTCAAAGCTCTAGAAGTGTCGGAATTTCAAGTAAAAAAAAAGGATAACATGTGTGTGGCCAGTGCACGCACGGCTGGAGTGAAACTCCCTCACTCGATTTTTTATTAAATATATTGGTTCAATAAAATAATTACGGAATAACATTTTCAAATAGAGCATTTTCAATTGTGACATCATCGTTAATATGACGCATACTTGAGAGACAGAAATTGAATTTTGCTTTTTAACTTTTTTATTCCTCTCTTCATCAGACATATTTGTATTTAATTTGTCATTGCTCGTTGTATTTAACACTTTAAATAGTATTCACTATTCATTGACTATATAAATTATTATTAATGAGAAATAAATAAACGAAAGAGAACTGCAAGTGATGCAACACATGCTGTAAGAGAGCAACTGTCGCGACAGTCGTTGGCGCTGGCGTCGTTGGTATATGTAGTGGTATTATAGCGAGTAAGAGAATGCGAGAGCATAGACTACTTTATACGTCTATGTACGAGAGCGAGAAAGAAAGAGAAGGACAGAGCGAGAACTTGTAGACATCTGAAAACATTGGCGGGAGAGAACGTACGGAGAGAGAGAGAGAGAGAGAGAGAGAGACCGAGTGACGGACATTTCGAGTGACGAGTGGGAGGGAGAGGCAGTCGCTGCAATGACTCATCCGCTCTCTTTTTCTCAAGTGCGCGTTTTCCCCTCTCGGGGTCTTTTTTTCCCCTCTCGAGATCTTTTTCTGATCTCGCTCGCATTTTAGTCCAGCTCAAAAACTCAGGCTGAGGTGTGTATGCAGGTTGCATAGGTACAGGCGCAGAGAAAGGAGTTTCACTCCAAAAACCAAATATGGTTTGCGGCGTATTTTAAGTCGTAGAATTCGATTCTGAAATCAGATTGACGCTATCATTTTTGTTTTTTTATTAAATTCCAAAAAACCATAAGAAACCACAAAAACTCAGATTTTCGTTTTTATCGATGCCACAGTTTTCACGTGATTTTAACACTGTCACAGGCAAAAAAGGAGGTGTCACATGAAAGGAGAGGATGGGTCAGAGCAATACAAATCTTTTGATGTCTCATAGAACCATGAACTCGTAAAATTGCTCGCGGCAATGTTTGAAAGCCTGATGAGTAGCTTGCTTTGAAAATTCTTATCTTTTCGCCGAGACTACCCATCACAATATTTATTTTTTTTTACCGTCCTTAGGTTTCCGGAAGATTATTCTCTACTTAGTGAACTACTCAGCTTTGAGATCTCATAAATAGAATTTTTCTTCATGCATACAAAAATTTTCTGTGCATGATTTTCTGATAAAATTGTACAGAAATTCTGTTTTTCATTGAAAAGTTACGATATTCAACTATCTATAGCTAACGTTCTGTTCGTCGAAAATAATCGCTCGACCAACCAAACAAAAGCTCTTAACAAGACAAAGAATGTGCCGTAAATTGCGTTCAAATATGTTTAAAATCCGCAAAGTTATAAGTCTTAGAAAAGGGGGCCATTTTGCCCCGAAGATTTTGAAGTCGCCAAAATCCAATCTTTTTATAAAATGGATTTTTAAAGTGGAAAATGGTCTCGAAAAAAATTTTGACTGGTAGAATTTTGTAGGATTTGCTCCACTGAATCGAAATACATCATCCTCAAGTCGATGATCTCTCTTAGAACGGCTCCAGTTACGTTTAAAGTTAAGGGGGCCATTTTGCCCCACCCTCCCTTACATACATACAGACATTTCTTAAAAATGATGTATTATGATTCCTGACACCCCAGAACATATTTCTACAGTGATTTTGAGACAACTATTTTTTTCACGAAAACAAAGCTTCCTCTACGAGGAAGCAAAAAATTAAGACATTTTTTAAAGAAAAATAATAATCCAGAGAAACCAAAATAAACTCCAAACTCGGTAAATGCGTCTCTATATAGCATATAATTAAATATAAGAGCGTGAATGGCTGTTTAGGTATATATTTCCACATTCCTTGCGCAATATACAGAAACGTGTCCCACGTATTACAACAACAAAAAATCTTGTGTAATCTCTAATGTGCATTTCTACTCTATTTAGGAAACGTTTTCAACAAATGAATTTTTTTCCGAACAACGACGGCAAGTCGTAATCAGTTTGTCGAAGTAAATAAAGCAACTAAACGAACAATACAAAAAATAACGATCAAACTACTATGGAAACACTTCGAGTTGTGAGTGCGCAGTGAGCGCAAGATAATTGCCGAGAAAAGTTGTCTGATCATTCATACATGTTAATTCGTGTTAATTATGTTGCTATAACGTTGATAAGAAGCGGGTACATGCCCCGGCCGTGAACGGTAATGTGTAAAGAAATGTGGAAAATCGTGCAAGGTTTTTCATTATTTTAATATTTACGAACGTTAAAACTTGATTATCGGCTAAATTTTTTTGGACAATTATGGAAAAACCATCGAATTGGTTTTGAAAAAACTGAGACTAATTTTTAATGTTTTAAAAAAGAATAAAAAAGATCTTTTCACATGATCTACACGGTTATTATTTTCTGCCAGGGCATAATTATATAGAATGCGCGAGCAAGACTGAAGAGTGGCGCGCGAGCTCAAGTACTGTCAGTTGTCCTGGAGGAATCGTCGGGCAAAGCACGGTTGCGCTAGCGATATCCCATGGGGATGCATTGCCAATAAACTAGGGCGTATATATCGCGAAGCTTCCCTCGCGGAATCGTGCGTTACACGGCAGCAGCAGCGGAGTGGCGGCGGCAACAGCAGCAGCATCCCCATGGAAACCGTAGTGACGTCAGCCAGAGTTGGTCAGAGTCGTGAGCGAGCGATATATAAGGAGCAGCAAGGAGGGGCTGAGGTCGCTGCACTTGGCCCGATGACGTCGTATCAGTTCTCTCTCTCTCTCTCTCTCTCTCTCTCTCGATCCCTATCCAATTCTCGACTTGGAGCTTAGCGTTAAATGAATTGCTGCAATTATAAGGACTGCATATAAGCCCGTCAACCAAACATAAGTCATAAGAAAGCCTCTAGTGCTCGTTGTGAAAAACAAATAGCTGCGAAAAGAGAAGAGAAAGAAAACCAAAGGGAAGGGAAGGAGCCGCCAGTCAGCGGCGGGTTTATGGGTGTTTGGATAGAGATGAAGGATTGCGAGTATGGGGCTCAATGTGGGGCGTAGAGAGGCGTTTAATTGAAGCCAAGCCTGGTGAGAGGGGGGGGCTGCTATTCTTGGTAGGTCTGTTGACTCTCTCCGCGCCTTTTTTCTGCGCTACGTCACCGCGGGCAGCGACGTCGAAGGACACGACGTGATCGTCTACTGCTGCTGCAGCCTGCGCACGACCTGGTTTCGCGATCCGCTGCGTAATTGTAACAGGGGGCGCGCTGGCGCTCTCCTCCCCCGCGCAGCTGACGTCAGCGCGGGCGTAGCGACGTCATCACCGCAGTGCGCGCACGAGAGAGAGAGCGAGGCGGAGGGGAGGGGCGGTCCATTCAGCTTTCGCCAGTTTTCGCGAGCTTAATGGCCGCGTCATAGCAGCAGCAGCAGCAGCAGCAGCCGCCGCACACAGCTCATTCATCTATGTAGAGCAAATGACCGGAGCCGCCGCCGCGATACTCCTCCTGATTCGCGAGCTTACTGCATCGCGAGAGCACCAGCAATAACCCCCGACAGCACATCAAGCATACAGCAACAGCTGTTGGAAGATCGGGCTCACGCGCGCCATTGGATGCAGGTCGAAGCAAAAGCATCATAGCGCTTCGCTGGGACTCAATAGAGCGAGCTGCGCTGAGCTGAGATGAGCGCGGGCTGGTCGATGTAGCTCGCTGTGGCACAAAGTGCACCGTTGCAAGCAAGCTCCGCCGTATATAACGACAAAGCTCGATGCAGCTTTCTCCCTCTCACTCTCTCACTCGAAGTGTGCGATAACCGGAAAGTTGGCGCAGCCCAGTTTGCCCGCATTCGTTTTATTTATATACTGGCTTGCGCCTCGGCTCTTGCCTGCGCAGCTTACACAACAAACAGCCGCAAGCATTCACTACATAGCGTACTCGGATTAGTGCAGCTATGAACGGTCGAGCGGAATTTGAAAGAGAGACATAGAGAATGCGTTCGTCGATTGGCCCATTGATCGGAGCACGAAATCAAATGAAGCTCTCCCGAATATCCACTCTATATAGGCTACAGATGCGATTGATATTCGCGCTGAATAATAGGCTCAGCCATAAACCGGCGGAAATATATTTGCAGGACATTGATTACGAGGGCTTCAGGAGATTCTTGGACGCATACCTGGATGTGTCGACGCCGGACGAGTTATGCCGTCACCTCTTCCTCTCGTTCGTGAAGAAGGCGGCGGCAGCCGCAGCCGCAGCAGCAGCAGCAGCAGCAGCAGCCCAGCGGGGCGTCGACGGCAAATCCTTCAAGGTGAGTAGCAACTGTCGATCGCTCGTTATTTGCAATGCCCTACTCTCGATATAGAGGTTGGCCTGCTCGCAGGAGATGGCGGTGTTGACGTCGGCGACCGCCTGCGCGGCCATCACCTCGCACACCACCTCGAGCAGCAACGTCAACAGCGTCGGCGTAGCAGCAGCTGGTCCGAGCGGCTCGCAGCAGCAGCAGCAGCAGCAGCAGCAGCAGCAGTCCGTGCAGAGCTCCGAGGCTGGCCACGGCTCGTCGTCGTCCTCCTCGTTCGCCGACAAGATCCACGGACTGACGGAGAAGCTTCAAGCTCTCGGGCACCATCGCAGCGACAGCGAGGCGTCCGGCAAAACGCGCAGCGGTATGTGCAGAGTGTATCATCCCCGAGCCGAGTGCTAGCTGTCCGCGGGCGCGTGCTTAATCGACTCAAAATCGAATTGCAGGCTGCGTGCACCCGATGGTGACGGTACCGCCGCACACTTCCTACAGCTACCACGATGTTCTCGAGAAGAAGAGCACCGACAGCAGTCCAAGCCACAGTCAGATGTCGCGAAACTCATCGCGCAAATCCAACAATTCTCTGCTAGTCAACAACGGCAAACTCGAAGGTAAATCATTGAAACAGCGACTCTGTTTACATGACGGAATCCGTAAAAAAATGCAGTTATATCTGGGGTCTAGAATCGCCAAATTTTTTTTCTACCCTGGGATTTCCGAACCTTTTTCCTCTTCTTATTTAAGGTGATTAGAGACAGAGAAGGCTCGTTAACATTAGGGAAGACCGCAGAAACTACTTTCTTCGGTATTTTGCTTCCTTCAAGTGGAAGCTTTATTTTTGTGAAAGTTTTCGCTTTTGATTATTCGACATATCTTTACATTAGGATGTAGAATCAAAATTTTTTTCGTGATGTCTGTGTGTGTGTGTGTGTGTGTGTGTGTGTGTGTGTGTGTGTGTGTGTGTGGATGTAGTCTTTAGTCAATCGTTGTCGCGATTCTGTTCGAGGAATCGTCTTGATTTTTTTCTAAACTCTTGCAAATCGTGGTGGATAAGGGAGAAAATAAAACCCATTAAGTACTATCAAGTAGAAAATGTTTTAGTCATTTTTCAACATACAATTTTTAATGAAAATTTCGAGTTTTCTTGCTAAAAATTATATGGCTGTTGTAATTGTGCAAATGACTTCAATTTTTTTTTTAATATTCTCTATTTTGGTATAAATAGAAGGGGGAAACAAAAATTTTACTGATCGGTCGATTGGAAAATTTTTCATAGCCCTTATTTCGTAAGCTTAGTTAGCGAAAATTTCGAGTATTTCACTCTCAAATTGTACCAACCATTGTGGCAAACCTGTGCGAAGAATCTTTAAAAAAATTTTAAACTGTTCCGGGATGGACAAATAAGAGGGAAAAGAAGTTTTATGAAGATCTATCGAGTAGAAAATTTGTCATAGCCATTTTTGAACATTGAATTTTTACTGAAAATTTCGTGTTTTCGTGCTTAAAGTCACTTACTATGGTGCTTTTTATCGACTCAATGACTATATATAATTTTTGTTCAAATTCCTGTAATTTCGTATAAATAGGAAGAGAAAACAAAAATGTTACAGATTTGACGAGTAGACATTTTTTTACAGCTTTTATTTCGAAAGTAAATTTCATGTTCGTCGTCACAAATTCTATTTGTAAAACTCTTTATGTTTCTTATCTACTCATTTAAAATAATGATATCATCACAATAAAGTAAAATCATAGTTCATTTCGCTCTTCAAGCAAGCACTCCGCCAATGCAGTTGGCACCGTTTTTCCAATATTATTAAAAAAACTGAAAATTTAATTATTTCGTGATTTTGTTATTAACTATTGAAGAAGTCGAGTGAAAAATCAAACGACTTGTCGATCAATGATGAGGGCAAAGTTTTTCAGGTGGAAGAAAAACAAGCAAAAATTCTTTTTTTTGAGACGTTTCGTCGGCTAAGTTTTGCCGACCTTTTCAAGCTTTATTGAAAAAGACATACATAATTATTAGAAGACTTAACCACCGAAAAAAGTTTTCTAAAATAAGCGTAGTTTCTTCTTCACCTCCGCGCTATCGTTCGAGAGTATAGCTGACACTTGTACGCCCGTGCCGAACTGAATTTTTATTACCCTTGGCATTCGACACTTCTTCTCCGTGCCGAGAAGACTGTTGTGAAAAGCACAGCTTCTCGAAAACTGACTCAAAATGTAACGGTATTTCGGCTCCGATATTTTATATGGTAAATATAAGTTAATATAATATGTAATTTTTGTACTAGAAAAAGTTTTCTAATTATTATGTATGTCTTTTTCAATAAAGCTTGAAAAGGTCAGCAAATCCTAGCCGACGGAACGTCGTAAAAAAAGAATTTTTGCTTGTTTTTCTTCCACCTGAAAAACTTTGCCCTCATCAGATCGACAAGTCGCTTGATTTTTCACTCGACTTCTTCAACATTTACAACTGAGTGTGACACTCATCTCATCGCGTGATGAGTTTGTCAACATTTGCTATTAACTTTTTAGCGGATAATTATTTTGAAACGAAACTTTTTTCTACATATAGAGATCTTTTTTGCTGCAATTTTCACTGGTCAAAAATATGTCTAGCGGCCTTAGAAGCCGACAAATCAGTATTTGAAGATATGATGTTTTTCGCCTATTTTTTGTAAAAAAAAATTCTATTTGATTATAATGGAAAAATACAGGAGAAGCATTTCCAGGAGACTTTTCTAATGTTGACGAGTAATTTCTATCACTATATACCTTAAATAAGAAGAGGAAATCGGTCCGGAAACTGTAGCATAGAAAAAAATTTTTGCGATTCCAGGCCCAAGAAAAAAATTGTATTTTTTTACGGATATCGTCATATTCATATACGTCAATTGGAATTAATTACGGAGTCGAAAAATTGACAATGCAGTTCACCCTTTGCGGGAGCCAAATCCCAAAATCAATATATGCGTGACAAAAAGTATAATATGTACCAAGGGTAGGTCTTTTATGAGCTATTGCAGTACGAGTCGAGGTAAGCTAGCACGAGCCGAAGGTACAAAAAAAAATCCTGTACAACCTTCGGTACATAATGTACTACTTATTTAATCATTTGTGTGTTTCAACTGAAATTGCATATTTTCATTTTTTTTTTTGCTTCCCTATACCTTTAACATGAAATTTTCTAATTTTTATTTATTTTTTTATTTATTTATTTTATTTCCAACAAAAAGTTTACAAGTGGTTGACTTTAGTGAAAAACACTAAAAGTCTTCCCACCTTACCTATAGAGAAGTACGCAGACTCCTGTTCGCAGAGTTGGAAACCAATTACAAATACTCATAAATAGTATTCGCAATAGAATTCATTTCAACATAGCTAATTATAAGTTATTAACCATGTTGTCTAAATGAATGAACCATGTTGTCTAATGAAAATAAAGATTTGCAATTTTTTTTATAAACATTGAAAAACGAATGTAGTGCAACTGCAATAAAAGTAGTTGAGCTAGTAAAGCAACTACTTTAATATAGTGGCACTACTCTAGTTACACTACTTTCTCAAAATTGGTAGTGCAAGTAGCGGCGCTACTGCCCAGCACTGTTCACGAGCATTTTTTAACACTACATACCTTAAATATGAAGAAAAAACAGGTTCGGAAGTCCTAGCGAAGAATAAAAATGTTGCGCTTCTCGATCCCAGAAAACTGCTTTTTTTACAAATTTCGTCATATGAGAAAATTCACACACAAAAAAAGCCTTAATTCGGGAAAGTATTTTCAAATATTCAAAGTACGTGCACTCTCACAATTTTAGGGGCACGTTGTTCTACGGGGCATCAAAAGATTCATAATGCTCTTGCCCATCCTCTCCCTAAATGGGACACCCCTTTTGTTGCTTGTGACGGTGTTAAAGTCACGTGAAAACTGTGACATCGATAAAAATCTGAGTTTTTGTGGTTTCTTATGGTTTTTTTTAAATTCAATAAAAAACGACAAATGATAGCGTTAAGCTGACTTCGGAATTGAATTCTACGGCTCAAAATACATCGAAAACCATATTTTGTTTTTTTCTATTCGGAATTTCGACCCTTGTAGAGCTTTAAATTTCATTAATCGTGTCGAATTCGATTCTGAAGTCAGATTAACGCTATCATTTTTCGTTTTCTATGAAATTCCAAAAAACCATGGAAATTTTCGTTCTTTTTTTCGATTATTTTTAGAGCTTCTACGCGCGAAAAAGTTGGTCACACGCAGGTTCGGAAATAAGTACAGGTTTTTTTAGGTTCTATATATTTGTAATATAGATTGAGAAAATCACAGCCCCAAGAGCGTGCACGCTATTTGAAAATTTGACTCAACTTTTTCGAATTGTGGCATTTTTTGCGTGGGTTGCTCATATACATCTGTCATCGCACTCTCCACTATAACAAAACATCGTGAAAGTGCTTCTGATTCTCTCTCTTTCTCGTTAACGCTCGTTTGATGATCAAGTCCAACTTAAACTCTGATTAAACTCGGCCCCAAACTGCATAGAAAGTACGCGTATCTGCTGTCTGTCTGCCTGCCTGTCTGCCTGTAATACCACATTAATATGCTTATTATAAAAAATGTGTGCAACAAGATAATTTGAGATCTCGATAATTTTTGCTGGCGGAACAGCGGCTCTCTGTGCAAGATAGCATTATTCCAGCTGAGATTCGTTCTCTTCGTTCTCGGACGAATAATCATATTCATTCTCGCAAAACAATCAACAGCGATTACCAACTTTTTAATTGGCTGGTTCACAACACATTTCTCCGTTCAGTAGCGTCTATATACTCAGCTACTTCTCTTCTCTTAACAACATTCGCATAAGTCATGCCGCGTTATTACTTTTAGATTCATCTGCGATTCTTCTTGCCCAACAATTAGACGAATTATGATATCGATAGAATCATAGATTTGAACCACACGAACGATTATCGCGATTTTTATAGGCCCTCGAAAACGGGATCTAAATAACTGACTGATTATTCGAGAAGATAATGATAGAATGCGGTCGGAACAGTAAATAATAATATTCAATATTCACTAAATGAAGAA
The DNA here is from genome assembly GCA_035047105.1 of Galeopsomyia nigrocyanea. Taxonomy (NCBI): domain Eukaryota; kingdom Metazoa; phylum Arthropoda; class Insecta; order Hymenoptera; family Eulophidae; genus Galeopsomyia; species Galeopsomyia nigrocyanea. Next base: position 16,252,396 of record JAWWMK010000040.1, read on the forward strand.
GGAAAAATTAACTGGAATGCGAGCGTGAAAAATGGTTTGATACCCGTGTGAAGGTGAAAGAGTTAAAAGTACTCGAAATGCTTGTTTGAAAAGCAGAAGCGGAAGCAGAAGCAGAAGCAGAAGCAGAAGCAGAAGAAGAAGTGGTCGAGTCGCTAATTGAGATGGGCCATCGAATCGCGCCATTAAAAGTGTCGATGTCTGAGCTGATCTATAGCTGTAATATCGGCAACAAGTGCACTCAACATGCATGAAGGGTGTTCCGCATCAACGAGTGCCCCTCTTCCAATATCCTCCATCGTTCATTCAGTCTCGAGTAGCTCGTTGCGGATGTTTGACAAGCCAAAAGCACGCGCTATATCTCGCTTTCTTCGGTGCAGATCGCACTGCTCTCCACGTTACTTGAACGTCGTTGTAGCGTGCGTTGCTTGCTTATCGGAACAATTTGTTTTGGCAACCGATTAATTGCAGAGTTGCGCCAGCTGGTGAGGAAGCAGAGCACAATAGACGTCCACTCGGTGAAAGTCAGCCTGAAGGATATCGTCTGCTACCTGTCGCTACTGGAAGCCGGCCGACCCGAGGACAAACTGGAGTGTAAGTTGCTATGAAGATAATGCGTATCATATATTAGGCATACACGTATACTGGCGTTTGCAGTCATGTTCCGGCTGTACGACACCGACGGCAACGGGGTGCTGGACACAAACGTAAGTTAAGCGCTACATATCGTTAAGACGGTATTAAAGTCGTTGTTGTTGCCGCCGCCACCGATGCTGCCGATACAGGAGATGGATTGCATCGTGAATCAGATGATGAACGTGGCCGAGTACCTAGGCTGGGACGTCTCGGAGCTGAAGCCGGTGAGTGGCAGCAGCAGCAGTCGAGTTGCAGTCTGGAGTGGGCCGCTAGAGTGGGGTCAGCTTTTCGTTGCAGATTTTGCAGGACATGATGATCGAGATCGACTACGACGCGGACGGCACGGTCTCGCTGGAGGAGTGGAAGCGCGGCGGTCTGACGACGATCCCGCTGCTGGTGCTGCTCGGGCTGGACTCGAACGTGAAGGAGGACGGCAATCACCTGTGGCGGCTCAAGCACTTCAGCAAGCCGGCCTACTGCAACCTGTGTCTCAACATGCTCGTCGGCCTCGGCAAGAAGGGCCTGTGCTGCGTCTGTGCGTGCAAATACATTCACACATGTACCATGTATATATGTCCACACAACCTCTAGGACGCTGCACCTTGCTAATGTTCATTTGTTCTTTCTTTCTTTCTTTCTTTCTTTCGTTCTTTCGTTCTTTTCACTCTGCTGACGCTCGAGGCAGTCTGCAAGTACACGGTGCACGAGCGCTGCGTGCAGCGCGCCCCGGCCTCCTGCATCGCCACCTACGTCAAGAGCAAGAAGACCTCGCAGACGATGGCCCACCACTGGGTGGAGGGCAACTGCCACGGCAAGTGCAGCAAGTGCCGGAAAACCATCAAGAGCTACAACGGCATCACGGGACTGCACTGCCGCTGGTGCCAGCTGACGCTGCATAACAAGTGCGTGTCGCAGGTCAAGGCCGAGTGCACGCTGGGCGAGCACGCCGCGCACATCCTGCCGCCCACGGCCATCTGCCCGGTGGTGCTGGATCGGCAGCGCTCGCTGTCGCGCGACGCCAAACGCCCGGCGGCCGCCGCGAGCGGCAGGTCCGTCCAGGAGCTGCAGTCGCCGGCTGCTGGCCAGTCGACGGGCAACCAGCTGCTGCTGCTGCAGCCCCATCATCAGCCTCAGCAGCAGCAGCAGCAGCAGCAGCAGCAGCAGCAGCAGCCCGCCATGTCCTTTCAGATCACGCCGCCGGCCGACTGCACGCCCCTGCTGGTGTTCATCAACCCGAAGAGCGGCGGCAGGCAGGGCGAGCGCATGCTGCGCAAGTTCCAGTACGTCCTGAATCCGCGGCAGGTGCACAACCTGGCCATCGGCGGACCCATGCAGGGCCTGCAGATGTTCAAGGACGTGGCGAGCTTCAAGGTGGTGTGCTGCGGCGGCGACGGCACCGTCGGCTGGGTCCTCGAGACCATGGACCGGGTGCAGTTCGAGCGCCAGCCCGCCGTCGCGGTCATCCCGCTGGGCACGGGCAACGACCTGGCGCGATGCCTGCGCTGGGGCGGCGGCTACGAGGGCGAGGCGCTGCACAAGCTCCTCAAGAAGATCGAGCGCGCGAGCCCGGTGATGATGGACCGCTGGCAGATCGAGCTCACCGAGTCGCCGCGGCCCAGCCAGTCGCAGCAGCAGCACCAGCAGCAGCAGCAGCAGCAGCAGCAGACGAGGCGGCCCACGCTGACCCCGAGCGCCGCAGTCGGCGACCAACCGCCCAGTATCCAGCAGCAGCAGGACTGCATACCCTACAACATCATCAACAACTACTTCTCCGTGGGCGTCGACGCGGCCATCTGCGTCAAGTTCCATCTCGAGCGCGAGAAGAACCCCGAAAAGTTCAACAGTCGCATGAAGAACAAGCTCTGGTACTTCGAGTACGCCACCAGCGAGCAGTTCGCCGCCAGCTGCAAGAACCTCCACGAGGACATCGAGATAGTCGTGAGTTTAGTCCTGTTGCCCTAGCTTTATTAGATTATCCGCTCAAAACGACTGTCCTGTTTTATTATTAATTATGATTCAGTGCGACGGCGTGCCTCTGGAGTTGGCGCACGGGCCAGCGCTGCAGGGCGTCGCTCTGCTCAACATTCCCTTCAGCCACGGCGGCTCCAACCTCTGGGGAGAGCACCACGCCAGGCACCGACTGGCCAAGCGCAAGAAGCGCCCCGACAAGGAGCTCAGCACCAGCAGCTTCAATTCGGTTGATCTCACCGCCGCCATCCAAGGTCGCACATGAGCACCAACCTCAATAATCCCTCAAGCCGATCAACTTTTATCGAACTTCCAATTTACGTGCACGTAAATGTTCACCCGACCATTTTTCGGCCCATAAAAGTCTTGCAATCAATCGAAAAACAAGAACATTGCTTTTCATGTTTTTTTTTTTTTAATTTAACGGAAAAAGATCAATTATGGACATTGAATTTAAATTATACGTCTCAGAATACATCGGAAACCATACGCCAAGTTTTGTTTTGTTTTTTTTTTCTACCCGAAATTCCAATCTTTGTAGAGCTTTGTATTTTGTATTGTTCTTTCGCACTCCCTTCTCGGGCTCTTAGGGCACCTCACTCACCACCGTAGTGTGGGAGGTGTTTGTTTCCCAACCTGAACTTTTCGTTTTCCCGAGAAGCATCGGACTACCGCGTTCCAGAGTAGTCATATGATTGCTTTCTACGGTATGCTTCTACTTGACGGCAACCCCCTATAGCTAATCGGGCTAGTCAGTTCCCGATTACTGGATCTACAGTTTATTTACGAGTCGAATCCGAACGACTCAAAACCGCGGTGTTGATTTTGGCACATACACTATTTGAAAAAAAGCCATTGGCACCCTCCGGGAATCGAACCCAGGTCTCCCGCAGAGCCACCGCGGCTCTTTGTAGAGCTTTGCAAAGTATAACAATGCATAAAATCTCAAAACCTATAAAATTGCCAATCTGCCATGTTTAATAAAATTTACGTGTTTTAAAAGCTCAGCAAGAATTGAAATTTTGAGTAGAAAAAAAAACAAATTATGGTTACCGAGGTATTTACAGCTAAGCCGTAGAATTCGATTTTGAAACCAGATTAACGACATCTTTGTTTGCTTTTTCCATGAAATATAAGATCTGCAGGACGAAGAAAATTACTTCAATAATCAATACCATTGGAGCACAAGTGTATTTATTAGTGAACTCGACTGAGTTTCGGACGTCCGCGACGCTCACGCTTTGCGTCGCTATTATTCTTCGCAGATATCGGAGACAACCTGATCGAGGTGATTGGCCTGGAGAACTGTCTTCATATGGGCCAAGTGAAGACGGGCCTGCGTGCCTCCGGCCGACGATTGGCCCAGTGCAGCAGCGTGCAAATCACCACTAGCAAGCGCTTTCCCATGCAGATCGACGGCGAGCCCTGGATGCAGGGACCCTGCACCGTACGTCTCCCGCATTCCGCATCCATCTCCCATCTGTACCGATCATCCGATTCACCAGTTACTGCTTGCATGCTTGTTTCAGATCAACATCACTCACAAAAATCAAGTGCCGATGCTGATGGCGCCGCCGCCCGACAAGCGAAAAGGCTTCTTCCGCTTCCTCAAAAGGTGAACTGCAGACGTCCAGCGACGACGCACGCCATCACGCGCCTCGCCTCGCCTCGCCTCGCTCCGGGCCCCGTGCAACACCGCCAAATACTTCATTCCTGCCGAAATTCTCGAATCCTCTGCAAATCTAGTCCTCGCCAGGTGTACTTACGCCGCACCATCACCACCGACGCACATTTCGTCGCATTCTCGTCTCCCACGCAAGTGTATTTACTTACGATCGCGATTCGCCGGCAAATTCCTGCGACCAGCTCGAGTCCTGCCGTAGCTTTTTAATTTCAATTGCCGATTGCCGCTGCTGCGTATAGAAATTACAGTTCAATTGAAGACCATTCAGAATGAAAGCTATATATATATGGGTCATTCCAATAGATTTTTAACTTTTGCTGCGCAGGTGGGTCAGCCGATCTTGGCGCCGATTTTTTTCTAGGGTGGGGTATGTCAAAAGAAGCCTTTTGGCTATCTCAGAATTTTTTTTAAAGCTATATATGGCCAAATCCACAAAAAACTGCCATAACTTCGTTCAGGTTTTGGCAAATTAAAAACTCGAGGTTACGCTCGAAATTATTATATTTTCTCAATCTACAACACTAATAGAATCTAAAAACACTAGGGCCCCACACCGCGTAATCTTGTGACACCCTTTTTTCGGACTTAGAAGTCTTAAAACGGTCAAAAAATAATACACGAAATTCCATAGTTTTTTGGAATTTAACAAAAA